>JAGYYJ010003106.1:0-143383 GCA_019671005.1 Hibiscus mutabilis
TATAATTAGCAAGAAATTTAACTAAACATTATTAGATTTATCTATACTGTTTCCTAAGATAAATGCACAAAAATCTGATAACAAAAGCCAGTTACACTCTATGACATTGATGGTAGTCAATAGTCAGATATAAAAGAAGTTCTCGAGTTTGCTATGCCAAACAGCTTATCTGAGGAAACACAGAAAGGAAAATCACAACTGATGAATGTGGACTGACGCCTAAGGGGATAAACGTTAAGCCACATGAATCATTGAGCTTCTATTTAGGACGAAAAATAATTTTGCAAGACTCTCATATCAAGTTTATACAACCTTTTATTAGAATATAAGAAAGCACATACCATCCTCAGGCACCACTTCCTGCTTATCTTCAAGGACTGTCATTAGTCGTCTCAAAGGCTGCATGGCTGCTTCTTTGCAGAGTAATCGTATATCTGAACCTGAGTAACCTTCCGACCTTTCCACTAATATATCGTAAGGAAGAGCCTCCTCACCATGCGGTTGAGGCAGAAGTTCTTCAAACATGGCTCTTCTTGCTTCTGGCTCAGGGAGAGGTACGAGGATCTTATTTCACACGGTTAAAGGCAAATCACTTCATTGCATGTCTTAAACTTTAGAAAGATTTTTTCATTAATTGTGTATAAGATTCAATCCTATATAATTGCAAGATAGAATGTATCTAAACATTATAAACTGTTTTACGCCACAATATAATCAAGTTGAAACAAAATTCTGGTTTTTTAGATTAAAGTTCTTAGTCCATCCAAAATTCTGTATATTAAAATATTTTAAACTAAATGTTAATAATGTTAGAAGATTCAGAACAAATTTAAATGTCAAAAGATACTCTCTTCTCAAGACGGCCGAGCATGGCTGCATCCAATTCCCAAGGGAGGTTTGTTGCTGCAAGAACAAACACGAGCTCATCTGACCGTGTCAAGCCATCCATCTGCAATCTAATTCTACTGATCGGTTGAAAACTAACACGAAAATTTTCTGCATTGCTATAAACAGAAGCATCTATGGTTGAAGAACTTTATTTTCTAATTATTGCAAATAACAAACACAAAAAAACAATGCACCATTATATCTGCTGCAGAACCAGTTTAAGAAGCCAACCATGCTCGTTTGAAAATCACTAACACGGATGAAAACACACATATCTAAATCTCATTGCCTAGTCTTCGGTGATGATATGTAGTGAAAGAATTAAATAACAATTCGGGTTAGGCCAGCACAAATTCAAGAAAACATAGTCCCAGGCCCGGCTCGTCTAGGTAGGTAGCCCAGCCTTAGGACAAATCTAGCTACAAGGAATCCAATTAATATTTAATATGCCAGAATTATGAATCCAAGTTTGAATAAAATCAAACGCACATAATCACACACACATTTATGTCCAAAAGAATAAGGACACTTTTTTAAAGAATGAAACATAACTTGTATAAGTAGCTCAGTTTTCAAACGCCTACTTGCTTCATGCTCACTGCGTCCTTCGCCCCCACGCTGACTTATAATGGCATCAATTCATCAAGAAAAATGGTAGACGGTGCAAGGTGCCTTGCTAGGTCAAAAAGCACTTTTATTAACTTTTCAGAATCACCTGAAATGTTATAAAGTCCACAGTTAGATAACTGGGCACTATTTCTGCTAACAACTATAAAAGTTATTTGGTCCGGCCCTAGTAGGTCCTTTGGTTAACATTGATATCATCCATTTAGCTTGTCAAAGAATTTTATCAATAGTGATTCTTCTTTTTTTCTGCCAAGTAAAAAGCTCAAATGGAACAGAATATGCTATAGGATAAGCTTTTATAGGAGAGAAAAAACTGGTCCCACAGTTGGTGGAAAAATATCTAAGAATCCACATCCAAAACTCATACCATTATTGACATTTTAAAAATTTAAGCCGTCATTAGAACTAAGGAACAATCAGAAAAAATGATTTGGCGGTCAAAAATGCTTTTATTATATTTTCCAATAATATCTTCCATTCTCCATTTTAGAGACAATTTTTCATAACTGTGATACCTACGACCAAATTCCTCTATAAATCAAATAAGAGCTTGGAAAAATAGTGTTTAACATACCACGCCATTTGCTAACAACAGATGACGCTGAAATATTGAAAAATGTGGTATTGCATTCAGTTGCAACAGCCTTTGCTAGCATTGTCTGCAACCAGAATGATGATCAAATAGAAACTAGCATCATTGACAAAGAAAAACAATCAGTACCAAGGTATAGTAAAGCGTAGAGGACACAAATAGTCATTAAACTATGCTGAAATGATCTTTTTGACCACTGAACTTTCTTAAGTAACAAAATGATCATTAAACTTTTCATTCAATTACAAAATGGTCCCTATAAAATTTTAATAAATTTTGATAAGTTTATGGGTCATTTTGTAACAGTTTGATAAGTTTGAATGACCATTTTGTAACATTTGAAAAAATTCAATGACAATCTCGTAACGAAATCAAAAGTTTAATGACCATTTTGTAACTTCCGAAAGTTCAATGGCAAAAAAGATCATTTCAGAATAGTTTAGTGACCATTTTTGTACAAACCCTATATTAAATCATCTATCCTGATTTATAATTTTCTCCTCTAGTGTTGAGGAGACGGTGGCCTACGAAGATTTCTCTCTTTTTCCCCCTTTTGTACCAAGGGGGGTTCCATGGGGAGGGGGATGCAAGTATTGGGATTAGAGTTCCCTAGCTTTGTCAATCAAAATGACTGTGCTTACAATAAATGAAGATGGCTTGCATAACACAAAATCAATCTATTGGAAATAACGAAACTGAATGTACACCTTTCCTGTCCCTGGAGGGCCAAAAAGGAGAATACCCTTCCATGGTGAAAGAAGACCAGTAAAGTACCTACAAGAAATCAAATCAATTGTGAACGAAACCCTCAAATTCCTTGATAACATATCACTGAATGTTTCATCAACATTTTACTAAATCAAATTCACAAAATAAAAGCCGTCATGAAGCTTGACAAAATACTTCCATTGATCTCAAGTGTTTGTTCCCGGAAAATTAATTCATATTATACAGATGAGCATCCACAGCATTCAGAAGAGAAGTTTGAAACCCTTTGTAGTATTTTCCATGCATCTTTCAGAGCACTAGCTTCAAAAATGCCTAAGCCCCATAGTCACAAATCCACTATTCTTTTCAATCAAGAACCAGAAAAATAGAAGAATTAATTGCAAAAGCACTCAATTAACTTTCAAGAGAACTAGCTTTAGAATCCTAATAACTTGATTACTTGACAACCTTGTAACGAAGAGAAGCTATTGTTAATTGTAGCTCTACTAAGTTATTTTCCAAATGTTGAATCCCATCATTGATATATAGGACGATTACATTAAGTTTAGTCTAATTTCCACTCAATCTGCATTATACTTTGCTCACATTATTTGCATCGTATGCACAAAAGAAAAACCTAAATATAGGGGAAACCACATAAGTGTAGGTTTAAATACAATGCAGATAACAAGAACAAAAGACAAACTGGATGTTATATATCCAGAAACATAGGATAGCAGTCAGGTGAAAAAAAATTCTTAGTCTGGCTATTTTTAGTCCATTATTGGTCCATATATGTAAATAATAATTTATTACACTGTTCAGAGATAAGTTCTTTTGTTCATGGACAAAAAAAATGATGTTGTCCAAAAGCTCATCGACAATATAAAGGTTATTTCTTTGCATATAGAGACAGTGTATGTATCATTCGAGTTTATAATTTCTTTTATTAATTTACTTTTATCAAAGATGTAGGCAGTATTTTTATCCCAGCACCCTCGAGATGAAAGAGCTGGAGCTGCCCTTGCAGTCACCCTTGTCAAGAAATAGTTAAGTGACGTACTCAAAGTTCATGGTCTACGTGACAGCCAAACAAAAGATAAAAATAAATTAAAAGAAAAAGAAAGTACCAGAAAAGACCATCGAGTGAGAGAAGGTTCATCAGCCATTAATGGAACAAAATTTGAAATCTGTTTGGAAAGAAGAAAAGAGAGATGTTGATTGAGATCTCTCTTTCTCTTTCTTTTCCAAACACTGTATGTTAAAATGAACTGAAACGAGACCATGTGCTTAAAACCCTGAGAAAATGAGAGTAATATTATACTATTATTATTTCATTTCAAGATTTTTATTTTGATAAAATTAGGGGGAAATGCTGAAAATAAAAAATGGTGTTTTGTACGAAATCTTTCTAGTTTAATTTTTTACATTTTGAGACTAAACTCAAAAAATATAAAGTTAAAACAATTAAAATAAAGAGAAAATATTTGATGTATTAATTATATAAGGGTAAAATTCACAAATGGTCACTAAACTTTAGTTAATTATTCAATTTGGTAATCAAACTTCCAACTTCAATGTTACCATTAAACTTTGTATTTTGCTTCAATTTGATCACTGAGTTCTAAACAGACGTTAAGAAAGTGATTTGGTTGTTAATAAATTTTGTATAATAATATATTTAGTCCTCTATATTTGTACATTCAAATAATTTAGTTCTAATTCGAATAATAATAATAAATTTAACCCTCAATATTTAACATTATTTCAATTTGGTCATATTTGTAATTAAAAATGATTTAACCCTAAACCCTAAACCTAAAACCCTAAATCCAAAACAATAAGCCTAAAACCCTAAATCTATAAACCCAAAACCAAAAACCTTGAACTCATAAACCTTAAACACTGAACCTTAAAACCATAAACCCTAAATGTAACGACCCAATTATTGGGTTAATGAATCGGGTCTCGGGCTTGGGTTATGGGGCTTTATCTTGAAAGTTTAAGTAAGGGCTTTTAGGTGTGGGCTCATTATTTGGAGGAGAGATTTTAAATTTTAAATAGGTGTAGTTGGTGGGAAAATAGGAGGAAAGGAGGATGAGGAGAGAAAAAAAAGGGAAAATGGTGAAAAGTGAATAGTAGAAGATGGAGAGGAGAAATAAGAGAAAAGTACCGGGGAAGAGTTTAAACCTTGATCTGCGGCCCTTCGGATCGTCGTGTACAACACCACCGCCACCATTGCCTTCAGCTCACCGAGAGGAATTCGTCAATGGTATTCATGTCGTCGTCGTTGCCGTCACTCACCAGGTAAGAGAGAGAAACATTTAAAAGTTTGAAAATGGGGAAATTTGTCGCGAATCGTCAAGAAACACCACCACCACTGTGTTCAAAAGTCGAAAACAACCAATCTAGAATTTCCCATTGTCGTCCGATCGTTGCACGCGCTACAACCGTCGTCGACTGCGCGTGGGCAAGCCTCGCCTGTGTAGAGCTGGCTGTCAGCCTGTTAAACCGATTCAGTTGGACCAGTTTGGTCGGTTTGGGTCAGCTGGATCGAATATATTGGGTCGATCGTCTTCAACCACCATCGACCACTATCATCTGTTGTATTGACCGTTGAGCCAAGCCGAGTTGAGCCGAGCTGAGTTGGAGCCAAGCCCCGAGTCGTTGACAAGGCTGACCGTTGACCAAGGGTTGAATTTTTCCAGGGACTATACTGAGGTTTTTTCGACGTTCTAAAATTATTGGCGCAGTTCGTTTTGCCAAATTCTAACTTGATAAGATGTTTTTACGAGTTTAACCTTGTGAATTGAATAGGGGATGCATGTGATTAATGTAGTTTTGTATTCGTATATTTATGAGAATTGTTCGGGCTCGAATACTAGATCAAGGGGAGCGGTTGGAAAGCTCGAGTAAGGATTTATCGCTTTGGCTTAAGGTTAGTATACCTCGAACTCCTATTGTTTTATGAGCATTATAAATGTGATTGCTTTGCGTGTTAGTACCTGCAAAATAGGTAGACGATGAATAAGCATGAATAGAGATCGGTATTACGATATTCGATAAATATGAGATGCATGATGATATTACGGATATGATAGGACTCGTAGAGGCTTTAGAGACCGCGTAGGGTCGTTGAGATGCTCGTATGATTAATTAATTATTGTTTGGTTGATTGAAATAATTGTGATGTATTGTATGCTTGTTTGAATAGATTGATGAGATTTGACGGGAAATATGCTTAAGGGTTAAATATTCGAATAAAGGATCATGAAGCTGGTAATTAGTATAAATTAATTAAATGTGTTAGTAAAAAAAATCTAATGACTTTCATAGGCTTTAGGGGTCGAATAACGTTATAAAACCGTAATTCAAGAAATGGTGCGAACCGTGAATAGGGTATCGGTACGAGCTTTAGCAGTACTGGTACTTGTGAAAATCTAGGATTTCTAGTAAGCAGTTCAGTATCAGTACGTGTGTGAGTACCGATACCCGAGAATTCCGTACAGATACTCATGTTTGAGTACCGATAGTCGATACGCTAAATAATCAATAAAGGTAAACTAAGAGTGAAAGTTGATGTGTATATTAATAACCTGATTAATGCCTTTTTAAAAGGAGATAATATGAAAAAAATAGAGATAATTAATGAGAACGGTTGATGTACTCCTCTATAATGTATTAACAATTCGGCAATGTAAAATAAATGATGTGTCGGTAATTAGCAATAATAAGATATCTTTGGGATGGCGTTGCTTGTATGTCGGGTAGGCATTTGATTGGTTGAGTCGATCTTTGTTGAGATTCGGATACCCAAGATTTGTATTGTTGCATTTATTTTCTTCTTTGCGTGCACTTGATGGCTAGGTGTTTTCGAGTGGCACTCGCTACTCGACGGTTGTGTGTTTTCAAGTATTGGACACTCGTTGCTCGATGGTTGTGTATTTTCGAGTATGCGATGACCTCTACTCGATAGATGTGTGTTTTCGAGTATGAGTTGTTCCCGGTTTTATAGGTTGACTACCACTGTTGTGGTTAAAAACCATGTGTACTTTCGCCCGGGTGATCCGGTGGGATCCCGGGTATAGTTGGGCCTTGTGTGTCATGTTTGATGTCTTGCATGTTGTGAGCATATGTTTAGGCGACTAGTAGTAGCGCCACGTGTTTATTATCTCTCCTTATTGCTCGTACTAGCTTGCATGCCTATGTTTATGATTAGCATGAAGTATAGTATAGTAGATGTGTATCACTGAGTTTTGTAAGCTCAGCGCTCGGAATTGTTGTTTTTGTGCGTAGGCTGATCGTGGGATCGAAGAGAATTGTTTGTACGAGATTCCAGCAAGCGACGTTTGTCAGAGTACAATACTTGTAT
Source organism: Hibiscus mutabilis (assembly GCA_019671005.1). Taxonomy (NCBI): domain Eukaryota; kingdom Viridiplantae; phylum Streptophyta; class Magnoliopsida; order Malvales; family Malvaceae; genus Hibiscus; species Hibiscus mutabilis. The sequence continues at coordinate 7,188 of JAGYYJ010003106.1, forward strand.
TTAGTGGGCTGAGTATTCATAAAACCTTACAACTGTTGAGTCTGTAATATTATTTTAATATACAATGTATAAACTAGGAGATCCTATTTTATAAATTGATTTATGATTTATGATTTAATTTGAGCATTTGATGTATTAATTGTTTGAACAAAGGCTAAATCTATGATTTATAAACAAAACTTTTTGGTTCGGATTTTGGATAACCCAAATGTAGTACTTCGAATATAGATCGGGATCGGGGTGTTACACTAAACCCCTTACCCTATACATGTTACTTGATAAGTTCAATGGTAATAGATCAATCCATCGCACCAGTTCTGCAACGATGGTTTTTTTTATAATTTAGTGGTCTTTGTAATTTAATTGCCCAAACGAAATGGGTGGTGGAAGGAGAAGAAAACAACGTTTCAGCAGAATTGGTGCTTTCACATGTGGAAAAGCAACATTTAAAGGGGATAATTCATTGATTGGAGGGTCTGGTTTATCAAGAGTGGTGTATTGCAATGACCCTGAATGTTTTGAAGCAAGTCTGCTTAACCATGGTGGAAATTATGTTAGAAGTACTATAAAGTATACAATTGCAAAATTCTTCCCAAAATCATTGTTTGAGCAATTCAGGAGGGTTGTCAATTTCTATTTTCTAATCGTTGTTATTATGTCTTTTACACCACTCTCCCCTAATTCACCTGTCAATAATGTTGTTCCATTACTTGTTGTAATTGGAGCCACCATGGTAAAGGACTAAGGAGGCTGTCGAAGATTGGAAGCGAAAAAAGCAGGTAATATATCTGAACGAAAATCGGTATTGGCTTGGACTCCAACTGTAGTATTAGACTTGTCTTTTATTTTTAGGTAAACTACATAAATGGTCCTCGACTATGCTCCAATTATTTTTTGCGTCTCCCGACTATTAGAAGTTACAAACCGATTCCCCGACTTAAAAAATTAACAAATTGGTTCAACGCCATTAAAAATTTAATGGTTGATGACGTGGCAGTTAATATAAATTGATATAATTACATAATTTGTCCTCAAGTTTTACACTTATTTTAATTTGACCTTAATTCTAAAAAATCAACCCACATAATTTTAATAATCTATAAATTTAGCCCACTCTTCGTTAGCTTCTCTTCTTCTTACATAAGTTTCTTTTTTCTACAATTTGTTGATTGAACACTTGGGTCTCAATCTTTTGTCTTAAATGGGGAGTATAGATCATAGAGAGAGAACTAAAAGAGAGTAGATTTGAAAGGCAAAAACGAGTTGGTCTTTACGAGGAAGTTCGTAGATTTTGAGAGAAAAAAAATGTGAAAGCATAGATGGTTTGAAGTAAATTTTCGAAGAAATTTTCTTTAAAGTTTGGGTTTTAAAATTCTAAGTTTTATTTAATTCGTTTATTATTCGATTATGGGAGGCTGTTTTCCTTGTTTTGGGTCATCAAACAAGGAAGGGAGCAATAATGGCGGGGGCAGCGTGAAAGAGCTAAGCAAGAAAGGTTCCACTAAAGATGCCTCAATTGAAAAACCCCATCATGTTAATAGAGTTAACTTGGTAAATATATTCATTTTCTTACCTAAATTTTACTGTTTTTATTTTCTTGTTTTGGTTGAAATTGTTGGTTTTTGATCATCTGAGGTATGTTAAATTCTGTGTTTATCTGAGTTCTGTTTGCAAGTTCTGCATATTTTGCTAGTTCGATCTGATACATTTATGGTTGTTTCCATGTGTTTGATTGATTTTGATGGTTTATCAATTTATCTATTTTTAAATTTAAGTGTTGTTGTTCTTTGTGAGATCAGCAAATTCTCCATGTTGTTTCCAGGTGTTTGTTTGCAACTTGAACCTTTCTTCAATTTAGTTGCAATAGTAGCGTGAACAACCATAAATGAAGAACTAAGCAAATGATTTAATAGAGCTAAGAAAGGTGCTTGTTTCCAGGTTCAGCTAAGGAATAATGGCGGGGGCAGCGTTCAAGTTCTTTAATAGAGTTAGTGATTTGTTTGTGAGATCTGCAAGTTCTCTAGGTTGTTTTCAGGTGTTTGTTTGCAAGTTCTCCATAAATTGAAGAATTAAAGGAGAGGAGAAATAGAAATGAAGATGGACTAAATTGATAAATTATTAAAATTATGTGGGTTAATTTTTTAGAATTGGGGTCAAAGTAAAATAAGTGTAGAACTTGAGGGTTAATTATGTAATTATATTAATTTATATTAACTGTCACATCATCAATCGTTAAATTTTTAACGGCGTTGGACCAATTTGTTACTTTTTTTAAGTCAGGGGACCAATTTGTAACTTTTGATAGTCGGGGGACGCAAAAGATAATTGGAGCATAGTCGGGTGACCATTTATGTAGTTTACCCTTTATTTTTTATATGTTTAGATACCAATAAACACTAAACCTTAAAACCATAAACCCTAAACCCCTTAACATATACATGGTACTTGATGAGTTCAAGGGGTTTGGGGTTTAAGGTTTAAGGGTTTAGAGTTTAGTGTTTAGGGTTTTGGGTTTATGAGTTCAAGGTTTTGAGTTTTGGGTTTATGGATTTGGGGTTTTAGTTTAGTGTTTGGGATTTAGGGTTAAATTATTTTTAATTAAAAATAGGACCAAATTGAAATAATGTGAAATATTGAGGGTTAAAGTTATTATTATTTTTTGAATTAGGACTAAATTGTTTGAATGCGCAAATATGGATGACTAAATGTGTTATTATACAAAATATATTAACAGCCAAGTCACTTTCTTAACGCCGGTTAAGAACTTAGTGACCAAATTGAAGCAAAACACAAAATTTAATAATAACATTGAAGCAATTGGAAACTTGGTTACTAAATTAAATAATTAACCAAAGTTTAATGACCATTTGTGAACTTTACCCATAATATAATTAGACATTTAAATGTTAGATTTTAAAGTTCAAATAACTATATTTGTATAAAAAGTTTACACTATTAATACATAAAATAATAATTTTAAAATAAAAAATTTAGAAATTAAAACATTTAAACGATTTAAATCGACATTTTTAGATTAGATATTGAGCAACTACTTTCCTTTTTTCCTTATTTGACGTTTGCTGTAATATTTAATCTATTTCTGGATAAATAAAATTCAAATCATTTACCAAAAAGAATATGACGGAGATTACAATAATTGGAACCACAAAATAAAGTCTGGAAACTGAAAGAAAAACAGCAAACTCGAGAAAAAAAATAGGTTTATATGAAAAATAGGTGCCTAAACTATATCACTTTTGAATTTTAGGTGCATAAGATATTTTTTTGTAAAAATAGGCCCAAAGTTTTAACCGTTATAATTTTAGGTGCCTCGTGTTAACTACCGTTAATTTTTTTAAAATAAAATTTTATTTTATTTTTAATTTCTTTTATTTTTTAAACTTATTTTAAAAAATCCCTAAATTTCCAAAATTCTCAAAATAGCCCCCAAATTCGAAATCTCTAACTCGCCAAAACTCAAATCACTATTTGAGTCTAATCTGTTGCCAATGGCCACGCCGCCGCCCACCACATCGATCGACAGACCACCACGGTTGTTTACCCTACCATCTCGTCGCCGAAAATCGACCGAAGTTGTGCAAAACGCCATACGAAGGATGAAATATTCAAAAAATCATTCAAACGATTTGCGACGAGCGGTGTGGGTGTTTGAGAGAGGGGAGGACGTTCTATTCCGTCGCTGAAATCGTGGCTAACGACGGGGGAGTGGCCGGATTGAGGGATTAAGGTATTTTGGGATTTAGGAATTTATGAATTTGGGGGCTTTTTTGAAAATTTCAATTTTTTATTTTTTAAAAAATAATTAAAAATAAAAAAATAAAACCTGTCACGTGTCATATTATAATTGGCTAACAATATTTTTTAACGGCAATTAACACCGAGGCACCTAAAATTATAACTTTGGAAATTTTAGGCACCTATTTTTACAAAAAAAATATTTTAGGCACCTAAAGTTCAAAAAATGTATACTTTAGGCACTTATTTTTCATTTAAGCCAAAAAATATTGACATTTACGTTTAGTATTCAAAATATTTTAAAATAAATTTAAACTTTATTTTTTTATTGAAGTGCTAGAAATTTTTAATCATCTAAATTAACTCATTTCATTTATTTTTAAAAAATATATATTTAAAAGAATTTAAGGAATGATCTCATTAATAATAGTATAGAATGATTTGTTTTTCTTAATAATTCGAGTTCAAACAAAAATATCGGTAGGGAATGAAATAAAAATATGAGTAGTATAGGATATTAAAAAAATAAATTTTAATCCAACAATAATTGGTTTAATGGGATGAGACCCTAGATCCCTTTCAAAAGTTCGAATCCTGACATTGTGAATGGAAGAAAAATGTGTTGAGAGGGTCGTCCGCATTTTAGACCTCTGTAAAACTCAATCCGAATTAGTTGGTCAATGAGTAGGATACCGGTGATTAAACAAAAAATGAAAAATATACTATCAACAATATTATAACTTCTTAAAAAATAATTACCTCTAATTTTTAAAAGAAAATACTTTGATACATAAGCTCGTGTAAAATTTTTAATTTTAGGGTTTGGAGATTTAGGTTGTGGTTTAGGGTTTAGGGGTTTAAGTTGTAGGGTGTAGAATTTAAGGTTTATGGTTAGAATTTAGAGTTTATGGTGTTAGATTTTATAACTTAAATATAAAAGGTTGTGTAAATTTATTTTACACATAAAAATACTAAAAATTCCTACTAAAGATTTTAATGACGATTTAGATGTAGCTGATAACCCTCCTATGAAATTATGTCTATAAACATTTACAAGTTAGTTATTTTGTCTTTTGAGAGAGAAAGCCTCTGGTACAAGAGTTTGTGATTATCGGCGGATTCATCAATTTCATACCAACATCATTACCAAAGGTTCCCCTCGTCTGTTCCTTATTTTTGCGTCTTTAGCCATGTCTTTAGGAAGAACTCTATTAGCACCGCCCTTGACCCTTCTATTTCATCATTGAGCACCATTGATATCCACGCTGTTCACAAAACCGGATATAAATTTGAGAATGGTCTTTGGGTCAAAAGGGGTAATGAGCAGCTGGAGGCTCCCATGGCACTTCAAGGTGAGCAAGAATGAGTGGTTTTGAATATATGCAATAAGAACAATTGCATATGGTCCAATAGTGGATCCAAAAATTCAATAATAAGGTCTAAAACAATTTTTTCTCTTGAATGAATATACACCCTTTTTTACTTTACACACTAAACTAAATTATATTTTTAGATAGTGTAGTGACCATTTATGAACTTTACCATTAATATTATTCTTTTTTAACATAAAATTACTCTTAACATTGTTTTCAGTAAATACAGGCCCATATGAACAGAAGGGCTCATTTAGCAATCGATCTTTAGTTTGATATCAATGGGCCTTACTGAAACAAAGACTTGCAAATTCATTTTGTTTTTTTTTCATTCTCACATAAATGGTTCTCCAGATGATGTGCATGGACCGTAATATAATCCTCAGACTAGTGATTTCATATGAGAAGCCCCTGCCTTAAAGGCTGAAATACATGATATACTATTTAACTTGAAAATCATGGGTTCTTCTTCTTTTTTTCATTTTATAACCCTGTTTTGGTTTACATAAATTGTAAGCCTTGTAATGGCAATTAGAAGGCAACGGATATCGCAAATTCATCCCATAGTTTCTGTGCTTCTTCATATCTATTTAACATGGTGCATAGAATAGCCTGCAGATATATATCGAACATGAATTTCGAAAATGCTAGAAACTAGTCAACAATGAATAAAATTTGGATCAGAAATCAAGCTATTGTGACCACCGAATCATTTGTTCGAATGGTTTGATCAATTAAAGTAGATAATCGATTATATGTGTCACGAACCTTATAAAGAGTAGGCCGAACTTCAAGATCTGAAATTTTTTGATCATGAGTGCTCAAAAACTCGAAAGCTTCTTCGTATTTTCCCTGTTTACAAATATTAATCACACATTATCAAGGAAAACAAACAAAATCATAGAAAATTTAATCCAGTTTCTGAAAAAGTCATGGGAAATACCTGACTGATCATGATTTCCACTAGTACCATGTCCATGTAATAAGCTGACTCGGGTTCCTTCATTTCATATTTCTTGTGTTCATTCTTCAACATGTGTAGCGCTTCTTCAGGCAGCCCACGTTTCATTAGGTTCACAGCCTCTTTCTACAAAATTAAACTACAATGACCTTAAGTGATTAACAAGTTAATTGATTTTATGCTGAGAATTGAAAAAAAAAATGTAAAGAAGTGAACCTTGAGTTGATCAATTTGATCCTTTGATGGAGCCGAGTGCCTCGGACCGGAGGAGGGTGACCCTGGACTAATGTCCCTCACCCTTCTTCCCTCTTTTGAAGAAAGGCTCACCGTCACATCCAGCAATGACTCGAGTGCCATTTTCCCTGGCTTCGGAGGAGTTTGCAGGATAGATGGAGCTTTCTGAGAAATCTGTTGTTTCGGACTGGCCATAGCTTTTATGTTCATCTTACAGCTGCAACCGACGATGCTTAGAGCGCAAGCCAAACCAAGAGACACCCCAACTGCCCCTCGAACTACTTTAGCACAGCCTTTTTCGTTTTTAGAAGGCATTGATGAATTAGACCTGTGGAATGCAAGAGGTCCTGCGGTATAGAACCTGTGACATTGCGTGCGGTGCGTCATGAAACCAGTCGAAACCAAGAAAGAATGGTTAAAACCGAAATGAAGATTTGTAAATGTGCTGGGAGGCATTCGAAGGGAAATGCTCGGCATAGGTCCATAGCCAAGGCAAAGTGCAGCCTCCATGAAGAATTTTATTTATCAGAATGCTTTTGTTTATTGATTGAATTCTTTTACTACTAATGCTTGGCCATTGATTTGAAGAACAATTCCTAAATAAAGAAGAGAATCACTCAAAACTCCAATATCAATCTTTCAAAGTTGTCAAGAAAGGTATCATTTTCTTGCTTTACAGGGAAGTAATCTTTGTTTATTAGAAAAGCATCAGGTAATATAAAAGTTGTATTTCTTTCTAATTTTTTTTCAAAGAGATGAGTAAGGAATATGATAACTCCAAGAATATGTAGGGGGTTTTCTTTGCCTATCAAGCAAGCTAGAAATCAAGATAATTTGAGTATTTGACCACCTTTGATGGCCCCATTTCTCTGCAGCTCTTTCCAAATACCCCTTTCATGGCAAATTGGGCTCAAAATATGAATTCAGAGAGCAAATACAGAACAATAGCAGTGACAGCCACGCCCTTTATCGTCATCGGCGGTATTTGCATCGGTTTCGGATTGAGATACGTGAGTCGTGCATGGAACCGGAGCCCGAAGCCGAATCTCGCAAGGTCCATGTTGTTTGCATCCCTCCATGGAAGTCAATTGGCTTTTGAGAGACTGGTTGATTATCACAGTTATAGGGGCCAGCCAACGAACACAGAGGCTGATATTCAACAACTGAAGGATTTGCTTGGAGATGAACACCCTCGTTTCAAGGAAGTTCAGGTTTGGAAAATCTTGTACAATTTATTTCAACAATCTTGTACAATTTATTTCAACTCACTAATTTCATGATTATAAAATTTGGGTAACATGCGGATTTGAATTTTGTTATCTGCATTTTGGTCGGAAAAGCGTGTTCTTGCGAGGCTGGAAATGAGCAGAAGAGAAGATGAAGCGATGGAAGTGCTTAAACAAGCATTGGAAAAGGCTCGGAAGGAAGGCAAACCACATGAAGCTTATGAGATTGAAACGTTGCTTGCAGAAATGTACATCTACAAGGGAGACGTTCAAAAGGCTTTGGACTGCAAATGCTTAGAAGACGAAGGGGTTTCTGATGCACGGCAACCTCTTTATAAGGTGCTAAGAATACTTGCGTCCGACGCATAATCGGACCTGCTCATATTCGATACCACATCTAAGTTCAAGTTACAGAGATTTTATTTAACTAACACAACTGTGGTTGTGAATATTAAACCCATAGGCTATTATTTCCTTGATGGACAAGAAAGAGCAAGAAGCCCGAAAGTACTGGCAAGACTTCAAGGAGATTCAACATATGATAATCCCACCAAGTTTCCATGAAGAAGAGTTCACTGAATTTAAGAAGGTTGTGAATCAGCTAAAAAAAGATGTTGATGCTGCAACACAAGTCAAACGAAAATAACTGTGTCCCAAAAATGGTCTCAACCGGACCAGAACTGCTTTATTCCCCCAAATGCACTTTCTTACACAATTTGAAGATTTGGGTTTGCACTATTTTCTATTACTTGATATGATAAAGTGGGGCTATCCATTATGTGGCCTTGTAAGAAAATAATTTGTTCAAATAAAAATTAAGGTTAATTCGAGAACCTGGTTTCCTACTGTTCAATGTCTCCCAAATCCTTTAGGTTCAATTATATAAACAAACGCAAGTTCCATGAAATTGTATGAAAAGTCTGCAAAGAAAGAAGTAATTCAAAAATACTAACACATTCTTTCGTTTCGTTCACTAATAATAACCAACAATGTCAGTATCCGAAACCCGACCTTAATTAAGAAAACTAACACCTAATAAAATAGAAATTAAAATATATAGTTTTAAATTGTCTCACTCTCGGCAAAAGTGGCTATATATAAGGACACTTGACTCGGTGGATTCAATCTGTATCGCAAAGAGAAAAGAACCAACGAACAATAACATGACATCAAAGCAAATCGAGAGTCACCGAGAAGGGGCTGAGATCTACGATGAAGCGGGTGTTTGCAGGCAAAAAGTGGAAGAACTCCTCGACCAATTCCATATTCCGAAAGGGCTGATGCCTTTGACCAACTTGTTGGAGTTCGGTCACAACAAGACCTCAGGCTTCATCTGGCTGAAACAGGAAAAGGCGTCCAAGTATATGTTCAAGGAGCTCGGGGCCACCTCCTATGGTCCCGAGATCACGGGGTTCATCGGAGATCGCGAGTTGAAGAGCTTGACGGGTATTAAAAGCAGGGAGATGATGATCTGGGTTACACTTGCTCATGTTGCTGTGGATGATAGTGAAAATCCTGGTAAAGTCACTTTCTCTACTACTATGGGACTCTCCCAGACCTATCCACTCACAGCAATTGAGGATGATCCAAAGGAAATGAAATGAGGTTTTCGATTATATATATGTATACACATATATATGGGGGAATAATGATCGCATAATGTAATGAATCTTTGTGGATTTGTTTTGTTTGTTTGGAATTAATATATTTCATATTCAATTCTAAGATTTTGTGTTAAAGAGGAAGCTCATGCCTATATTCCTAGCACCACTGAGGTGAAATTGCAGGATGGATCCACAGGGACATATGGAATGTTGAGGACTTAATGCACCTCTTAGGCAAGTAGGCGGGATTAGAATACACGACGATGAATTTATGTGGCTAAAATTATTAGCGCCTCTCATAATTTGTTCTTTTAAAACCCTAAATCACATTACATATTTATAGACTAAAAAACTTGATTAGAATGTAGAGGAGATTGGAGGCTTGGAGCTCCTTGATCATTGTTGAAACATTGCCCTTGAAGTATCTGATCATTACGAATGGATGTTTCAAGGCAGTTTCCTCAAAGTTTTCTAAACTTTTGGACCAAATATGATGCATTCTAGAGCCTTGTCTCGGATTATTTCCACTCACTGCATTATGGCAATATCTCGAAGATATAATCTTAGGCTGCCTTTGGGGTTGCGCTGGGCAAACGGGCGTTGGGGTCAAACGACTGTTGATCAAAAATTGAAAAATTCAGTTGTCTTGAAACGCTCATTTAGGCGTTAAAATAGGGGGCGTTTAGAACCAAACGTGAGGCTATTTAGGGTTGCTGTAGCCGGTAAACGACCGTTAGAGACAACAACCCCAACAAAAAACCAGCCTTATATTTGAAATTATAATAATTAAGAGGGTAAATTATGTAAATCATCATTGAACTTTATTCTCAAACCTTTTTTTGTCACTAAAGCTTCAAAACGTTTAATTTACTCACTGAAGTTTAGACTTTGAACTTTTTTGTCACTATTCCATTAACTTTTTTACGGCGTCTATTTATCGACGAACGGAGGAACTTTTCTAAGATTCGAACGGTTAAAAATATCATTGGTAAGAGAGAACCAATATACTGAGAAACAGGCTTGACCTGACGGCGAAGAAAAGAGATTAGCAAGAGAGAAACCGAAATGTTAGACTTCGAGACACTTTCTGGCGAAATAGAGGTCGAATTTGGACTCGTGGGGTGAGACGAAGCGACTGATAAAATTTGGTACTGAACGACCACCATCTAAGGTGTGCGTCAACGGTGGAGTGACAAAAAATATTCAATATCTAAACTTTAATGAATAAATTGAACGTTTTGAAATTTTACTAACATAAATAAATTTAAAAGTAAAATTCATATGATAATTTATATAATTTACTCTAATTAATATATCAAAACTTTTATAAATAAATAATTTCTCAAATTTAGCTACATCAAGTAACAACCATAGGGGCACGACATAGATATCTAAATTCTTTTCGGGTTAAAGTATGTCTGATGTTTTATTTTATCATTATTTTAAGGTTAAATCGTTTAAAAATTGTGTAAAAAATTCTTAGCATTGCGCGTTCAAATTGAAAGCATAAAAAGAAACAAGAATCAATAAGAAGAGGAGGGCGGAGATAGAGGGAGACGGCAAAAAAATTTCTTTCATTCAAAAGGTTCATGCTTTTACAATGATCACATTTACAATACAAAAATCTTCTGCTTTGAAAATGTCTCTTAATATGCTCCACACTAAAAATATTAAAAAAATAATTATTAAACTTTAATTTTAAATTTTACATCCTAAATCTTAAACTCCACTCCTTATAAAATACATTCTACCCCTAATTCCTTAAACCCTAACTATAAACTCTAACTTTAAACTATAAACTCACCTTTTAAAAGTAAAACACCAAAAAATACATAATTAAATACAGACGATTTTCATCCACATTTACGATATCTTAAACTGAATTAATCATCTAATTAAATTGAATTCAAATCGAATATACTAAAAACGTTAACAAAGTTGTATGCATTAACTTTTTTATACAGTCGCGTAGTTTTCATTTCCAATATTTTATATGAAAACAAAAACCTGTGTTTCTATGTTATTAACCCGAGAATTTTGTTATCGCAACATGCATCAGGATATGAATTCGAACATACTTAATCATTCGTTATCATTCAATTTATAAGTATAGAAAGGCTTGTGCAGAAATAAAAATAAAATATCTCTAAAAATAAAATTCACACAGTCATGATTTAAAAAAAAGGCTGTCAAATTATATTTTAAAAGGAGTCATACAGATTGTATTGTTTTATTATAATAAATAATGAAAAATAAATCACACAAAATTTGCCAATCTTTACGCACAATAAAAATGCAAAAACTACCCCCTTAAACACTCTCAGTCCAGTCTCCCCTAAAACGTGGATATGTACAAGGAATTCTCTTCGGAGCGTTAGAATTGCAGACTCAGTTAATAACAAATAAACGAAGATGGCCTCATTGTCGATAATAGACAGCCACCGAGATGAGGCCGAGATCTATTATGGGGCAACTCTTTGCAAGCAAAAATCACGAGAGCTCCTCGACAAGTTCCGTCTGCCCCAAGGACTGCTGCCTTCGAGCGACCTCAGCGAGTTCGGGTTCAACTCGATCACCGGATTCGTCTGGCTGAAACAGAAGAAGAGATTGGAGTATAAGTTCAAGTCGATCGGGAAAACGGTCTCCTACGAAACGGAGGTGACGACATTCATGGAGGATCGTCGGATGCGAAGGTTAACAGGTGTGAGATCTAAGGAGATGTTGATCTGGATCACAATTTCTGAGATTTCTATCGATCATGGTGATCCTAGTAAGATCACATTTGCTAGTTCATCGGGGCTGGCCAAGACTTTTCCGACCGAAGCTTTTGTGTTGGAAGAAGAGAGGAAATGAAGGTTTTTATTTATATTTTAAATTTAGTTACTCAAATGTATGAAATAATTATTTTTACCGTACAATAATTTTAAGTAATTTAATCAGTCTATGCGGTTTAGTTTTTTCTTTTTCTTTTTCTTTTTCTTTTTCTTTTTCTATAATACTATTTTACTTTCTAGGTTTTTTTAGCGTGAAGTCGGCATAATATTCGAACAAAGGAAAACATATATAACAGGGGAAAAGGGAAAAGGGGAAAGGGGAGCGAACAAACCCACGAACACAAGAAGCATGAGAACAACAACAAGAGCAGATAAACCCAGGAACACAATAAGCATAAGAACAACAACAATAGACCATAAACAGAGGAAGCACAAGCTTCGACCGAAACAAAAATAAAACTAAATGAAAGAAAAAATGTAGACAAAGACAACAACAAACACCAGACATACAAAAAACAAAGGAACCGCACAAAGAAGAGAACAACTTCCAAAGCCAAATACAACTAGAGATGGTCATGGGTCAGATTTTTGGTCGATATCCAAGAATTTAATATTTTTATCGATACGACTCGTCCTGACATAAATAAAAAAATTATTTTATTTTTATTAGGCAAAATAGGGAGATAATTGAAAAAATATATAAAGAGATGAGCATTATAACAATTAAGCTTAAATATTTAGAATGAAATTAAACTATTATTTTGGGTTGGGCAGAATTAGATATTTTTCATCCTGAACTCGAACCTAAACCCGACCGATCTCATACTCAAAAAAATCTGACATAAACCTAAATTTTTCTTTAGAATACAAATATTGACATAAATGTAAATTTTTGTGACAATATTTTCAACGTCAAAAATAAATAAATTTGTTGTAGTGGGTGGTTCGACCTTCTAACCAAGACTTACATTCATTACCTTAGCATCCACACTAAGGATTTCCCAATTCACTAACAATGAATTCTTCCCTTTTTATGGGTTAATGGGGTAACCTTACATCCTATCTTTTTCACGGGCCAAGATAGAACACTCTCCCTAGTTTTTATAAGGATCAACTATAACATATCCTTCAACAACGAGGTCTTGACATTGTAAACTAATTACCTGTCCAGGTGGGTGTTTATACATTTTGACTCATTAGGATTGAACTTAATTACAAGAGATTATAAAATAAGACAATAAAAACTCTATTCTCTTGATCTTGAAGCTTGGATGTCCATCCTTTTATTCTTCAAGTGTCCTTGGCTTGTATTTATAGTGTGAAATGAAAAACTAGTCGTTGGAAAACTAGCCATTAGGGACTTTAATTCCAGCCATAAATGCATTTTTGCAACCTGCCAAAACAAGAAAGAGCCGCTGCACATAAATGCAGAGCATACCTGTACACAATACATCCGTATCGATATAGTACTTCGGGTATCGATACGAAAGCTTTTGTATCGGTACACGAAGTGCTCTTTGGAAATCAAAATGCTTTTGTGTATCAGTACGAGGAAAGATCGTACCGGTACGAGCAGTCAATTTTTGACTTTTAAGACATTTAAAAAATTTGTTCGAGTCAAAAATCTTTTCAAAAACCTTTCAAATGTATTTTTCAAGTTGAATGGACCTTGAATTAATTTTGCAATATTTGTTCAAGTCCAAACATATTTTTCATTGAGTTATATCAAAACAAATATCTCAACAGAGATTGTGATAATGATTCATAGAATAATTTCTTTTAATTTTATTTTGAAATATGATTAATTGCATGTCAAGCCTTTGAGATTTTTAATAATTTTTTAAAAGTTATTAAAAAATTAATGGTGTTCAGCGGTGTGCGTTGCCTGTCATAGAATTTTCCTTTTGAAATTCAAATATTTTATTATTTGTATTAATTTTTTTTATTAAATAGAGATGTATTACATTCACATTCGAGATTCGAACCCATACGAGATGGGACAATATGAATATCCTTAGCCACCAGGCTAATTAGTAGATCTCATTATTTGTATTAAATTTAAGTACCACAACTTGAATTCAAATCCAAATTAAATAATTTTTCATCAAATATCAAAATTCATTACATATTTGAAGTTTATAAATAAGAAAATGTTTTAAAACTAAATATTTAAACATCTTTGAGCAGAGTCACAATAAGGATAACATTGTTCTTTCTAGGTGACTCGGTTTCAAGTAGTGTAATATACTGAAGATTGAAGTGTTTTTTGTTGTTCTCCCGGTTCTACATGGCTTTGCCATGATTAATTCGGGCAGACCCGTGTCGTACACCTGATTTTGATGGGTGAGTCTCTCAACGTAGATTTTTTTCATTTGCAATATCTCGAACTTGAGACATGCTTAAACGATATTAAACTACTTACCGCTTTGACTAACTCCTTTAATGAACATGAAAATGTTTTCTTAGTAAGGGTGTAAGCTTTCAATTGAAAAGTCGTTTTTTTGAAAGTTAAGTGAGTTCGTTCTCAAAATATGATAACGAGAATATAACAATTAAGTGATTGGTTTAGTTTAAATTATTTTAAAATTAAAATTTACTACTAGTGAATTCATCATTACATAAAACCTTATAATTTATAAACATGAATTAATATCAAGTTGCGTCCACTTGTTATGACTTACGAGGGTTTCTTACAATTACTTGCTATAACAACTCGATAATGACAACACTTTCACATTTGTAAATGTTAATATGTTAATAATTCGAGTTAAATAAATTTTAACATATTCATTTTATTTTTTGTTTTTGTTTGTTGTAATTTACTTAAAAGTTAGATTATTGAATCTATTAAAAAATAGATTATTGAATGTGTTGAATATTAATATGATTATAAGTTTTTCAAATATAAATTTTAATATTGTCTTAATATTAAAAATAAATGTTCAAACTATCACGTTTTTTTCCTTTTAGGTGTTTAAACTTTATTTTGCCTCTTTTAGGCGCTCAAACTATTATTTTTATCAAAATATGTGTCCCAATTGACCTTAAAAGGGATAAAAAAATATAGCTTTAGCACCTAAAAGAGAAAAAAAATTAAACACCTAAAATGAAAAAACGAGATAGTTTGAACACTTATTTTAATATTAAGCCTTTAATATTTGAATTTGGTTTCAAGGCGTAATCTAGTATCTAAGTGTTTACCCTAATTAGATATTTAAACTTAGTCTCAAGGTGCAATTTGGAAATATTCATACATCTTTTTAATCATAAACAATACATCTAAAGTAATTTGAAATTGAATTTCTTAGAATGAATATCATTTATTTTTCTACTGAGATCACTTTTTAGATTTGAGTGTATTTAAAAATTAAAATAATTAAATTATGTATGTGACAGATTTTTAATATTGACTATAAAGTTTTTTAAAAAAGTTCAACCTCTGTATTAAGTAATATCTACAATAATGGAAGAAAAAATATTAAAAAGTGCAAGACAAAATTGAGGCCGGAAGCCGATAAATATACATCGATTGGAAGCAAAGTGGACCTCTTATTTTAGTTCTTTCCAAATCAAAAGAAAGGAAAATATCCACTTTCTATCAAATTAATCATGCCCATAGATTTGGGGTTCAAAAATATTCGACCAGATTGACCCGACCCGACGACTCGAATATTAAAAAGGTAGGGTAATTTTTTTAAAAAAATTACCTGATCGAGCTGGGTACTCGATCCGAGATTTTTTTGGATAGTTGGTCCAGGTATGGGCCAATTTTTTTATAACTGGGTAACCGATCCGACCCGATATTTTAAATATATTTATTTTTAGTTTTAAATTATATTTTTATTTTAGGTTCCTGAATATTTTTACCTAAAACTAAATTTAAATCTCTAAATTATTTATATGCTTGTATTATGTACTTTTAAGTTTTAAAATTTTTAATTATCTTTTTTTGATTAAATAGAGATGTATTACATTATCATACCGGGATTCGAAAGAAAAAACGAGATTAATAATTTTAATGTCTTTTTGGTTATAAACTTTAATATATAAATATATCCAAATATTTCATCTTAAAACTAATTTTAAATTACTAATTTTTGTATTTGGATTATGTATTATGAATTTAAAACTTTTAAATTTTAAAAATAAATATATAAAAATATGAATTGGGTATCCGTTATCCGATTTTTTAGATACCCGAGTTTCAAGGGTACCCGGCTAAAGCGGGTCAGGACACGAGCCAACATATGTAATACCCGAGAGAACTAGGTACCCAAGAATGAACAACCCTACCCACAGGTACACCTATAATACTATGATAATTTTATTGTAGTCTTTATATAATATAAATTTTCAAGTCACAAATATAATAATCAATACATTTATGTAATTACAATCAAAATTATACAAGCTAACCGATGGAGCTTCTGGATCGTCATTAGAAGATCAATATTTCTCATGTTCTTCGGGAAAGTAATAAATTAGTTGATAGAATGGTTTAATACTTTGAATTTTCATCTTCCTAATAAGTTGGTAACTATTCTCCGATGAAGATTGTACGGGTTAAAGACATATTCTATTTGTAATGTCGTAATCACTTATCTCTTTCCTTCACAATATATATATATACAAACAAGAAGATTTATAATTGGAATATAATCAAACACAGATTAAAATAACTTTAGACAGGATCCGCACATAACAAGACTTAAATAATAATTAATCTAGAATTAAAATCAAGAGTGAAGCGGAGATTTTTTTTTGTGTCGGGAATCGAACTTAACTTAATATTTGAATATTTATGAAATCCCAATGTAAAATTAGTTCCTATTCTAACTCTGTTGTCTTCACTTTCGGCTTGTAATTGTATATTGATTTAATTGAAAAAAATATTTAAAATACTTAAAATGTTTAATTAAAAAATTGTACATTAATTTTTTTTTAATATTTTTAGATTGAAGTGAGAGTAAGCATTTAGTTGAGAAAGATGATATAAAAATTATATAACTTTCGAAATCTACATTGAACAAATTATTGTTTTTTAAGAGATCAATTTGCTCTATTTCAAAATTGACAATGACTTAAAGAGGTCTAAACCAAAATATTTAAGCCAATTAATTATAACTTTAAAATTTTGGACCAAAACATTTATTTCTTAAACGTACATGAACTAATAAAAAGACTAAAATAAATATTTAAATATAATACATAAACTAAAATATTTCTTTTCTATTATAAAGGAACTAAAAGTATGGTACAAAAATTTCTAATAATTTTTTATCCTTTTATAAATACATTATTTTAACAATTTCAACCTAAGAAGAGCGGAAATGAAAATTTTGTTTTTATTAGATTTAGAACCTACGACTTAAGAGAAAAAAGTATTAATTGAGAACTTTTAATCACTTATTTTAGAGATTATTGACTATAAATATACATTTTTATATAAGCTTTTCCTTTCACTCATCACATGAGTGTGAAATGGTATTATTTAATTTATATAGAATTGGTGTGGATTTTATTATGCAGACTGTAACAGACGGATGAAAATTGTCTGCCCCATAAGTATGTTTTTTTTTATGTTCTCACATTAAAAATTAAGTTTAGGATTTATAGTTAATGGTTAGGGTATAAGGAATTAGGTGTAGGTTGTATTTTTTAAAGTGTAAGATTTAGGATTTAAGATTT
Organism: Hibiscus mutabilis; assembly: GCA_019671005.1. Lineage (NCBI taxonomy): Eukaryota > Viridiplantae > Streptophyta > Magnoliopsida > Malvales > Malvaceae > Hibiscus > Hibiscus mutabilis. The sequence continues at coordinate 24,804 of JAGYYJ010003106.1, forward strand.
ATATTTAAGTTTAGAGTTTAAAATTTAAATTTTTAATGTTTTTTTTTAGTGTACTTAGTTAAACAAACAGACGAGATAGTACTGGATTCTTTAGTTAAAAAGAGAGTCGGGCTTGCGTCTCTTCCCTCGTCTAAAGTAAGAACAAAAACAAAAAGTAGGAGCTAAAGAGAGAAGCTGAAAGTATTTACCAAAGAAGAGAAGGAAGGAATCTAATTGGCACAGAAAAGATGGCAGATTGCTCTTCAAGAAGCAAATGGCTCTTCCTTTTTATGCTCATCTTTCCTCACTTCTCTTCTCTTTCACTAGCTGAAGATGGTATTTACTCGTTTATCCCTTTCTCCATTCTCCATCTGCTCTTACATTTTTTCCCACTTAGTTGAGTTAGGCTGCAAGGGTTCTTGTCATGTTCGATTCGAGATCTGTTCATTACATTAGCTTCACTCTCTTTGATAACTCTGTCATCCTATGTAGGAAGTTTGGTTGTTTAATGTGCTTTTTTATGTTCTTGACATAACAGTTATAATTACAAAAGGTTGATTTTATTTAAAAGGCTTAGTTCTTCACTTCTGTTAGTTGTCTAATTTCAGAAGAGCCAGTGCAGAGCTTCTTTGTTCTTGTCCATCTTAATTCAAAGTGTTTAAAGTTAGCGACTGGTAATAAATTCGAAGTGTTTCTTGCCGATCCTTCCTCAATTCTCACTTTAAATGTCTAAAATGCTTATCATGTTACTTTTTTACCCAGTCTACTTTCCTTGTCCTATTCTACAAGTTTTATTTCACCATTGGAAGAAGCTTTAAATAGAAAAACTGCACCTTCCCCCCAGTCATTGATTGTCGCCTGCATTATGAATCCCCCATGTGGGGTTGTATCATTTTGCATTGGCTTAAAGTTATAGTATTAATTAACCAATAATCGTTTATATTTGACATATTAATTGATTAATCTAGATTAAAGGTTTATTATAGAACAAGGCCTGTTAATCTTTGAAGTGAGAAAAGTTGGTGAACTATTGATTGACAATGTCAAAAGGTGATGTGGGTGGGTAAATGATTTTGACAAATGGGTCATTAAGGTGAGCGAAATGACCAAAGAGGGGCAAATTTCCCCAACGTATCTATTCCTTTTCATCCTTAATATAATAAACAACAAGGGTTCTTTCTGCAAATCCTTGTCCCTTTCTGTACAAAACCCCAAATTTCCAGCTCAATGTCATGATATGAAGCAAACCCTTCTACTTAGGGGATAGTGTAAGAAAGTAGGATGGGCTGAATCGGCGGGGTAAGGCTCACACGGTTAACTCAAAGCTGGTAGATGGTTCATGTGGGGATGGGACCAGTCTCACATCAGCCTCTTTCATTTTTTTGTCCCTATTTGAAAATGAAAGCTTCTTTGCTTTTGTCTGCATGCAGTCTTTGACAGTAATGTAGATAATCATTTTTCTCTACGAAGTTTCTTTCTTTATCAGGGCATGAACTATGAGGATAGTAAATAAGATAAGGTTATCCGAGTATTTGTTTTCTTCCATCACTGTAATTTCAGCCACATGTTGTTAATAACCCTAGAGTTTGAGTTAAAAACCATGGAAGAAAAAAGATGGGTCGGTAATAATTTGATACTTTTGTTTGGTAGGAACGGCAAGTGTTTTTGTCTGATAGTTTGATGGGTCAACAGAGAGATCTACTGACAATCAACAAAATTTTCTCGACAGTGAAACATATCTGCTCATGTGATTGTACATATTTCCTCGAATCTTTATGTCGTCAATCCTATCCGAACATGTAATCAAATGCAATGAAAAGGAAAACAAAATTTACATTGCATTTGCTGCGTAGGTCTGGTGGCGAATGGTGATTTCGAGACACGTCCATTGAACGGCTTCCCAAGTGAGGCAACAACGGATGGGACCATCGAGATCCCTAGCTGGAGAACAAACGGCAGGGTGGAGCTGGTGGCGTCTGGGGAAAAAGTTGGCGGGGGGATTGTGCTCGTTGTGCCCCGAGGCACGCATGCTGTTAGATTAGGTAACGACGCGGAGATCAACCAGGAGCTGACGGTGGAGAAAGGATCATCGTACGCTGTCACTTTCAGTGCTGCGCGCACTTGCGCGCAGCTGGAGTCGTTGAACGTGTCGGTTCCACCCGCATCGCAGACAGTTGACCTCCAGACAGTGTACAACGTGCAAGGCTGGGACCCTTACTCGATTTCTTTCGCGGCGAAGGAGGAGAAAGTGCGGTTGAGTTTTAGGAACCCGGGAATGGAAGATGACCCGGAATGTGGACCTATAATTGATGATATTGCTATCAAGAAACTACAAGTCCCCGATAAACCAAAAGGTAAAAAAATCTTGATTTTTGTTTGTTCTTCTTCCCTTCAGCTCCCATTAGCTTATACCAGTATATGCATATGATCTCAGATAATTCAGTAGTTAACAGTGGCTTTGAATTCGGCCCATGGATGTTTCCAAATGTATCACTTGGACTCCTACTCCCAACCAACCTCGACGAAGAAACGTCCCCAGTACCAGGATGGATGGTCGAATCGATCAGGGCAGTCCGATACATCGACTCGAACCATTACGCCGTCCCAGAGGGCAAACGTGCCGTTGAGTTGGTCTCAGGCAAGGAAGGCATCATTTCTCAAATGGTGGAAACCAAACCAGACAAGCCATACAGCTTGAGCTTTTCTTTAGGCCACGCTAATGACAAATGCAAGGAACCACTTGCTGTCATGGCCTTTGCGGCAGATCAGGCACAGAGCTTTCACTACACGCCTGATTCAAATTCCACCTTCCAGACTGCTAGTGTTAACTTCACTGCCAAGGCCGAGAGAACACGAATCGCATTCTACAGTGTTTATTACAATACAAAAAGCGATGACATGAGCTCCCCGTGTGGTCCGGTGGTGGATGATGTTCGAGTCTGGTTTTCAGGGTCCAGTAGAAACGAGGTGGTTCGAGTATTGATTGGGATTGGACTCATCTTTTGGGCTTACTTTCTGGTTTTGGGTTAGAGTTGGGTAAACATAGTGAAGGGTAAAGTTATGTGTGCTTTTTATATTTGCTTGCAAAGGAAGAAATATGTAATATCCCATGTTTTCTATTGTATTTTTGTGTGTTGTTTCTGAGTTTTGCTTCGAGAAATGAGAATGCAAGTTGCTTTTTCGTTGCTAATTTGCTTTGGTATTACAGTAAAGTTAGCCAAAGATGAAGACTTAATTCCTCTCATTTATTTGTATAATTATATATAAAAAAATCCCTACTTGTTGTACACCAATTGGGATGGCCATTTGACCCATATTCGATGGATTCCGACCCGATCCTATAGGATGGGTTTTTTTAAGAAAATTTCATATTCAGGTTGGGTTCGGGTATAGTTTTTTAGGATACGGTTGGGTCGGGTTTGGGCTTAAGGTGAAAAATACTCTACCCGGCCTGAAATAATAGTTTAATTTTATTCTAAATATTTAAGTATAATTGCTACAATGCCCCTCTCTTTATATATATTTCAATTATCTCCCTATTTTGTCTAATAAAAATGGAATAATTATTATAATACTCCATCTTTATTTGTATTTTTTTCAATTAGCTATCTATTTTATCGAATAATAATAAAAAAAACAATAATTTTTTTATTTATGTCGAGTTGGGTCGGGTTCGGATTTTTACTCTAGAATTTGAGTTCAGGTTCGGGTCCGGTAGAATATCATAAAATGTCGGGTTTAGGATGACCAAGGTGGATCTTAACAATTCAGGTCATGGGGGCCTACATAAACTTTTTTAAAAAAATTAATTTAAAATTTACAAAATGTTGAGACTTAATGAAAAGTTTTAAAATTTTTAGGAGAGACTTAGACAAAAATATTAAAAAATTAAAATATAAAATATTTTAGGAGAGACTTAAATAAAAATATTTAAAAACTTTAAAATTAAGAAAAAAAAAACTTTATATTAATTTACCCAATTTTAGAGGGCAAGTCATCCACAAGCTCTACAAGAGTCCGATGAGATGACTGAGAGTGAGTGTTCTTTTGAGAATAATAAAATTACATTTCCAATAAATATTATATTAAAATTTTCAAAAAAGAAAAATTAAATAGAGATATTTAAAACACAAATTCCATAGTTAAAAAAAGTATTCATAGATCAACCATTAATCATCATTTTTAGCAGTTCGGTTAACTAAAATCGTTTAACCTTAACGGTTATACTAATTAACAGTTATAATTTGTTTTGCACACCCCACCGCTAACGAAAACAACTTTCTATAATTGGTCAAATTATAGAAATCGTCACTTTACATTTAGTTTTGTGCAAATTTAGTCCTTCCATTATTTGCTCAAGATTTATTTATTTATTTGCATTGTTAAGATTCAGTCCAAATGGTTACAAATTCCGTTTGGTCAACTAGATATTATGACATTGATTTTTTTTTTATGTGCTGATGTGGAGTTACATCTAGGCAAATTCTCCAAGTTATGCATGTTGTTGAGACATAGACTGTTAAAGTAGTTATACACTTGCTTAGAATCCCAGAATGTTCTGTTTTTATAATTTATATAGTTCATAAGAACTACAGGTCTATACATTAAAGCCGACCCAGAAAAGTTGGGTCTTTAAAAATCAATCGTCTGCAATTCCGGAGATCCATTTGTATGTATGAAAATGAAAACCCAATTTTCCTTGGTAAATTATATAAATCACGGAATTTTAATTTTAGATTTATTTTGATCACTAAAATTTAAATATAATTTTTATTAATATTAAATGTCAAATATAATTTAAAATTAAAAAAACCCAACCCCAAACTCCACATCATAACCCTCCTTTCCACCCTCACCCTTAAAACCGGCGACCGGTGGCTAATCGGCGGTGGAAATGAAGAAATAAAATCGGCGATGATGACAGAATGGACGATGCAGTCTGGAGTTGAGGAGAGATCAAAGTTGTCTATTTGTTTTCTCTTGTTGATTTCTTTTCTTGTTCTTTCTTCTTCTCCAACTCGAAACTCTCTGGTCTTTTATGCGTTTAACGTTTGATCATTTGACCGTCTTTACTATATAAAATATTCTGCTCCTTTGTTCCAAACATCTGTTCTGAGAAACCCATCCATTACAAATTACTTTGGACTGATATGAACAAAAGAATTCTGCAAAATCAACTAAGATTTATATAAAAACACATGTCGATTCAAGCTAGAACGTTCTCCGATGACATGATTACAACTGGTCAGAGGATTCCTTCACTTCTTTAGTAATTCATAGCCCGTCATTCCGGGCATACAATAATCGGTGATAATCAGATCAAGTTCAAACCTTCAAATCACAAAATGAAGTTAAGAGTCAACTGGAATCATCAAGGGGAAACCATGGTTTTTGAAGAAGAAGTTGAAATCAGACTCGATTAAAACCATTACTACTTTTCTCTTCATCTAATCCAAACAACTGCACAGTTCTGATTTCATTACCCACCATGGTCACTAGATCAACCAAACCAAATTGAATGTAAAATGCAACAAATTTTTAAGGGAATCTCAAGAAATCACGATGACAAGAGGATCTTCTGAGCAACCTTTCAATGATCAATGAGACTATCACCAACGGCAAGAAGATGAACTTCCTCAACAATAGCATGATGGATTGTCTGTCGATCTTCTCCGTCCTACGCCACGTAACGCCATCGTTTCTCACCATCTCAAAGGAAACCCAGAAATTAAGAACAAAAGAAGACCCAAAATATTGTTTACAACTTGGATAAAAGAAAAAAAAAGGAGAAAATAGACAAAAATGAAGGCAAAGAGACAGTTTTGATCTCTCCTCGCCTTCACCGTCCATTCTGCTCCTTCTTGATGGTTTCATGGACCCATGTTCTTCTGCTTTATCTTCAAAGAATTTTTTTCAGTTCTGTGCGGCGACAAAGATCAATTCCCCTGGTATTAGGGTACTTTTGGAGGGAAGAAGATGGGTTTGGTTTGGGTTATATTTTTTTAGTTTTAAATTATATTTGTTATTTAATATTAATAAAAATAATATGTTATAATAAAAATAATATTAAAATAATACATGTCACTAAATAGTGACTAAAAAAGTTTAATGTTTAAATTGAACGTTTCGAAACTTCAGACAATAAATCTGAGAATAAAATTCAGTGATGATTTGTGTAATTTATTTTTTTCTGGGCTGTCTTTAATTTTAGGGTAAACTACATCAGTAGTCACCGAACTATAGTTTTTTATTTTGGTCACCGAACTATTTTTTGGCAAAAACATCACTAATGTTATGTTTCATTCCTATTTTGGTCACCGAACTATTTTTTTGGCAAAAACATCACTAACGTTATGTTTATTTCCTATTTTGGTCACCAGCTGTTAAAAACTTAACGGTTTTGCTGGCGTGGAATTTTATTTTTTTATGTTATTTTTTCTTTCTCCTTGTAAGCAATATATGCTATTTTATAATATTTTTATTCAAACTAACAGGATGGTGACATGTGTCACTGTCTATTAGTGGAATAAAATGAATAAAAAATCAAGCCCCTTATGCAGCCCGAGGGATTCGACTAATAGGTAGTTACACGTGTCACCATCATATTAGGCAGTTACACGTGTCACCATCATATTAGGCAGTTACACGTGTCACCATCTCTCTGGCTGCATAATGAGCTTTATTTTTCATTCCTTTTATTCCACTAATAGGCAATGACACGTGTCACCATCTTGTTAGTTTAAATAAAAATATTATAAAATAACATATACTGCTTATGAGGAGAGAGAAGAAATGACATGGAAAATTAAAAAAACAAAATAAAATTTCACGTTAGCAAAACCGTTAAGTTTTTAACAGCCGGTGACCAAAATAGAGGAAACATAACGTTAGTGATGTTTTTGCTAAAAAAAATAATTCGGAGACTAAAATAAAAAAAACATAACGTTAATGATATTTTTGTCAAAAAAATATAGTTCGGTGACTATTGGTGTAGTTTACCCTTAATTTTAAGCCAACCCAGCCCGCATTTGCCATCTAGGGTTTTGATCTATCTAGGTCTACTACTATATAAGCTAAAGAAAATCCTACTTTCGTCTTCTCCTACCTCGAGCAACAGAGCGAGTCAGGGCCGCCAAATTCTTCAGATACCCTTACCTCAGAAATGGTTACTTTCAGGGTAAGAGACTCAGATGTTCTCCGTAATCCTATTGATTTCCCCTTTTTTAGCTTCAGAATTCTACGATGATTAAGCGTTTTGGGATATTTTTAAGCAGTTTATGTTTATATTTGGTGTCGGTTTTGTGATGTTATACTTTGTTTAGACCCATATGTTCTTTCCTTTTTTTCCATATCGCCGGAAATTGTCAGTAAAATGTATGATAAGAGCTTTAATTTCTATTAATTGAACTGGTCTTATTAGAAACTAAAGTGTCAAGTAATGTTCCGGCTGTGGCTGCTAAATATTGGAGAAAAAGAGTGAAGTTTTGATTTGTTGTTTATGGTTGCAGTTTCACCAGTACCAGGTTGTTGGGAGGGCTCACCCAACAGAAAGCGATGAGCACCCCAAGATTTACAGGATGAAGCTTTGGGCCACCAATGACGTCCGGGCTAAGTCCAAGTTCTGGTTAGTGCTTGTTTTCATTGACATCCATGATTTTCTGGGTTTTAAATTAGTTCCAATTTGATTGAAATTTCTATCCTTGGATGTTGATCGGGTATTTCTTGAGAAAGCTGAAGAAGGTTAAGAAAAGCAACGGTCAAGTCCTTGCCATCAATGAGGTGTGTGCTGGGAGTTACATATTTGCTGTTTCACTTTATACGAAGTAGTTTATTATTTCGACAATATGTTAAAATGTGAATAAAAGTATATGGATGTTTGTATCTGATTAGCTATGCCTATGCAATGCATATGGAAGTTTGTATCTGATTTCCTATTTTCTAAAACAAGTGTTAATGTTTGCATATTGATTTTCTTTTCAATGCCCTTCGTCTAAAATATATTGTCTACAGATTTTTGAGAAGAACCCTACCGAGATCAAGAATTATGGTATTTGGCTTCGCTACCAAAGTCGTACCGGTTATCACAACGTGTACAATGAACCATCCCGGCCAACAGATGTATACCGAGATGGCTTCTCGCCACAGAGTTAGGTTCCCTTGCATTCAGATCATCAAGACAGCAACCATACTGGCCAAGCTATGCAAGAGGGACAACACCAAGCAGTTCCACAACTCAAAAATCAAGTTCCCCTTGTTGGTGAAGAAGGTGAGGCCACCCACCAGGAAGCTGAAGACAACCTACAAGGCATCAAGGCCCAACCTGTTTATTTAATTTCTTTTTCATAAAGTTGAGTTTGAAGTTGTGGAATTTTTGTAATGAATTTCTAACAGTTTATTGTTTTAATTTGAGAATGCATGGGCAGTCAGACCGGTTGAACGTAGTTCCTTGGGTTTGCAATATCTCATTTTATCTAGTTCTGAGTTGTTATGCTATGTCATCGTTTTCTTTGAGCACTCCGGTCTCCTTTCTTGGCTAATTTATCATTCTTCCCCTTTTCCTATTAACAAAAGTCGTATTATTGATTTAATTAGATTAACATATCGGCCTACACTGAATACCAACGAAATCTTTCCATCCTTAGGTTTTTATGTTTCTATAATGGTAAAATTCAAACGTTTCATCCGAATTAGACACTATCCTTTTAAGACATAATGGTACCTTGGTTTTTCACTTTTGAACGGTGAACCCAGAACTTAAACTAAAGTTGCAAAGGCAAAGATCATTTCAATTTGTTCCCCGCTGCTCTCTTTGAGTTTGATATTTTGTATCATCCGTATTAACTTTGTATTCCAAACATAAAACAATTGACATCTTAGGATAAGAGAGGATCTCGCAAAGGCGGAACGCCTATGGAACTAGATAGGGAGTAAAAACTCGATTTGATTTTGAAAAATAAAATTGTCTTGAATTTTGAGTTATTTAGATTCGCATTGGATAAGTAGTTCGGTTTTTGAGTTCAAATTGGGTTTGTATTTCATCAAACAAAAAAAATGTTTTACAATTTTCTCATGAATTTCTTTGTTTTTCTTAATTCCTCTTCCGTTTTAAGTTCACTTTGATTAAATTTAAACATGTTATTCAACCACTTTGGATAAATATTTTGTATTGTATTATCCAAGAAACAAGAGTTATTACAATGCAAGCTATTTACAGTATCTACTCGTATGCACTTAGTCTGTAATCTAATGTTTATAGAATCTTTAATACAATTCAATAATACTTCCACACTTCTAAACTCTTTCTGAAAGTACCTATGATTCCTTTCCTCTCGAATATGATACACAAAGGAGCCCCAAGCCAACTTCAACAAGAGAACCAACAGATATTTCCTTTTCAGAAAAGTCATAGCCCAGTAGATTTCTTCGTCCCAATCAAGGACTGTTCTCTCCAAGTAACACAGGCGCTGGATGTTTTCCCAAATGTCCCGAGCATAAGGGCAGTCAAAGAACAAATAATTTTTAGTTTTTTGCTGAACTCCACAGTTCAAACATAGTCCATCACATTCCATCCTCATCCTAATCAACTTCACTTTTGTAGGCAATCGATCAAGGAGAGACATCCACAAAATTAGAGAGTGTTTAGGTATATGCAAAGGGTAACACACAAGTTTCTGCCACAGTACCTATTCCTTGCTATCCGTAATTTCTCCCCAAATGTCTTGAACTGTCAGCCTATTAAAGTCACCAGAGAACAGAGGTAGTGTAGTTTCTCGCAACTTCAGGACTCGTCTAAGGCTCCAGCTAAAATGAGATTTACAGTTGACATGCCAAAAATTCAACCACTTTGGAATACCTATGTAACTTTAATTTCTCTTTTTTGACAATTTCCCCCCTTTTTGTGGTTTAGTGCCTCAACTTTGCGTGATTTCTTTGTTTCTTCAATTTTTCCTTCGTTTTGAGTTTTTTTTACTAAATTTAAATTACATGCTCCCCAATCACTGTAGAATCATCATAGAATACCTATGTAATTTTAAATTCTTTTTTGAAAATATTTTTTTTCTTTTTACAATTTAGTCTCTGAGCTTTTCATTTTATTCAATTTGATCATTCGATTGCATCTCTTTATAAATTATTTCATTCCATAATTTAGACCATCATTCAATGAAAAGTTTGTACAAGTTACGCGAAATTTTCACCTTTCTTCATATGAAAATAATTCGACATGAAAATTGAACATGCGTGCAACATTTATTTGTCTGCTGTTAGTACTGGGATGAACTTCAACTAACAAATATTGCAGATGAGTCCAGAAATGAAATCTTATATCTCTGTTCATGGCCTTATCCTCTGGGTTTCCTTGGGATTCTTAATGAATTTTGGCATACTTACAATTAGAATGGCCGACAAAGAGGAAGGTGGAAGAAGGGTTAAAGTTGTATTCTATCTCCATGCCATATTGCAGGTAATAATCTCTTCCTTGTTCCTTGTGTAAATATTATATGAGTTAATATTTGTGAATTTCTCACAGTGTATACAATAATTCTATCCTCTTATGGGTTAAATATAATCCCGTTCATTTTATTTATCATGAAGGCTTGAACAAGACGAAAGGGAGATTATGTAATTCAAAGCATATACAAAAGCAAGGCCTGATTTTACCCAACACACCCTCCAGGCTCTAATCATCAAGAGAATGCAGTGAGTCAAAGGGTTAACCAAAAGTTGTTGTTGCCTGAACCATGCGCCAAAAGTTTTCATACTCTACCTTTTGATGCTAATAGAAGAAGAAGAAGCAAAATACACACACTACATGGTGAATATTTTGGGGGGGGGGGGGAATGGAAAAAGAGAGAATCTTCTAACCGACTCCGCTGGGGATCGAACCCAGAATCTCTGGTTCCGTAGACCAGCGCCTTATCCATTGGGCCACGGAATCAATTGTTGACCACTAAATATCTATTATTAAAAAGTGGTATTTTATTTGATGAATAACAAACATACATTTTATAGTTACTATTAAAAGTGACACTTTGTATTTTTATATTGAAAAAAAGAAGTAATCTCCCTTTATCTTTCTAGGTTTTATGGTTAATTTCTCCTTCCTCAACTATTTATCTTTTATGATTAATTTTATATGGGTTTTATGTTACGATTTGTGTTTGTAGAGTAAATTGATCGGTATTAATTAAGGGTTGTGCAAATATAGCCACAATTGGAGATAATAGAGGATCTTGACATAGGTTTCAGGAGCTCATCAAAATTATGCACTAAAGCGCTTATCTGTTACGATTATGCACAGAAACATCGCTTGTATCTCTATTAATTTTCTACACAACTTTTAATAACTTTATGACTTGTCAACTATATCTGATCACAATATTAAAATAATTATGGCTCAAATATACAATTTTATATAAGCATTTAACATATATTTAGGAATTACAAAAAATACAGTTTAGACATTAGATCATATAACATGTCAATTATCAATCTCGATACTAAAGATACCTACCTCAAATTTAACCAAAAAAAGTACCTACCTCAAATATGTACACAATTGCTCAAACAATTTTTCAAATTCAATTACCACATCAATTCATATCGATGTATGAGTAATTCATAACCCTACGTAATACCAAAAGCTTAACATAACATATATTCACTACAAGCTCACTTTCAATTACACTCACCTACTCCAAGCTTTTAAATCAATATCAATCCAAGTGAATCAAGTGTCAATCTTCTCCTTGTTTTTGGATTGGAAACCCTAGCTTGGTCTTGGACTTCAATCAACACATATACAAGCAAAAGAGGAAGATTAGCCATCAACACATATGCTAACAAATAATTCTACACTGCATTTCAATATATTTTAAGCATGTTTTGAGGCAATAAAGAGAGTTTGAAAAGGACGGGAGAGATGACAACAATCAAATGTGTCTTATTGCAGGTGCTACTATTGAGTGTGAATGCACATATTTTTATGCTGGTTTGTAAGTCTTCTCACAATAAACTTGGGAATGAAAGATGAAGTTGGCTACACCATCATCAATGACCAACACAATAACCGGCAGGTCAGAATCTCAAAAATGGGATCCAAAATTTTAATATACCTTTTTTTTTATAAATAGATATATAAAATAATTTTTTTTACAAATTAAACTGGATTTTTAATTTTTTTCCAAAAAATAGGATGCATATACTTTCTATGGGAGCTATACATGTATCTGCCTCTGAACATAATGTAGTACAAAACAAAATTGTTTCATTTGTTACGTCTATTCGTGTAATGTAATTAATATGTTTTTGTATTGGTAAAATATATAATTTTGTTTGTAACGTTTAACAACATCATATTTCTCTATTGTTTAATAAAGTCTTGAGACAACTATAAATGATATTCTGTCGCAAGTGAGAAGTATAAAAATTATGTTTAACACGTGTTTATAAATTACTGCGGGCGAAGAGAGCAAAAGCATGAGTTTGTATTTTGGTAAATTGCTAAGTCAAATATGGGTAATTATAATATCTTCTTACAAGGTTTAAATCGCTCCATACAATTTACAATTTAAAATTTAAGGTTTAACATTTAAGATTTATTGTTAGAATTTAGACTTTAGAATTTAGGGACTAACGTCTACGATTTAGGATTTTTAAAGTTAAGAATTTAAATTTTAATGTTTAAAATACAATTAAATTTACTTGTGGAGTATTTTTTTCTACTATCAGTGTGAAATAATAACGCTTAAATAATAATCATGTTAATCTTTCCGTTAAAAATAGGTGATTTTGATCAAATTTAAAATGATAAAAAGTCGAGCGTATTTTGCTATTATATCAAATCAATATCGACAGGGAAATGATCCAGCTGTTGCTGCCAACTACAATCATTTAATCCTTTTTTATATGCTTAATTTATGTTTCGAGGCTACTTACCACGTTACTTTTATGTTAAATTAAGCCCAAAGATTCCCGTACAATGTCTAGTTATCATTGTGAAGAATCTTCAATGTATTTCTCTAACATCGTATCTAATTTCTAAATTGAGTTTTTCAATTTTTTAATATAAAATTATTTTATCTAAATTATGGGTCTAACCAATCAAAATTAAACTCACTTTACATAAAATTATTATTATTCGTAAATTCATATATATCTATAATATTGGGAAGACCATCCGTAAGTCTAAATCGAAAAATTTGATTCATGGGTAAACTACATAAATGGTCCCCCGACTATGACTCAATTCTTTGTTAAGTCCACTAACTATGAGAAGTTACAAATAGGTCCCTGACTAATCACGACTAACAAATCGGTCTAATTCCGTTAAAAAATAAACAGCTAATAACATAACAGTTAATAAAATCTGTATAATAACAAATTTAACCCTTAACTTTTACATTTTATTTTAATTTGGTCCTAAATTTAAAATTTTAGCTCTCAACATTTAAATAGTACAACATTTTAGTCCCTTAAATATTAAACTTCATCTTCTTCCCTTCTAAAAACAAAAGGTATGCATCTCTTGTTGTGGGTAGCTCATCGTAGATAGCTACCGTAAACATCAATGGGGGTTTTGATTCTCCAACAATTTCCACTGCTCATACAAATGGGGTTGCAGATGGCTACTGTTAACATCAATGGATGTTTGTTTTTTTAGAAGGAAAGAAGATGAAGTTTAGGATTTAAGGGACAAAAATGTTGTAATATTTAAATATTTAGAGATGACATTTTAAATTTAGGACCAAATTAAAATAAAATATAAAAGTTGATGGTTAAATATGTTATTATACAGATTTTATTAACTGTCACATCATCAGTTGTTTATTTTTTAACGAAATTGGACCGATTTATTAGTCGCGATTAGTCGGGTGACATAATTGTAACTTCTCATAGTGAAGGGACTCAACAAAGAATCAGGTCATAATCGGGGGACCATTTCTGTAGTTTACCCTTGATTCATTTAGTTTAATTGGTTTCGTTTAATCGGTTTCACTTCGAATTTCAGAAACAAAATTACTGGAAGAGACAATCACAGATATCGAACATGAAAGGTTAAAATAAAATTTAAATATAATAATGTTTTAGATACAGTGTGATGCAAGAATATTGTGAGTAGGAAGTAGGTAGCGGGAATTACCGAAAACTTGCGTGGAACGACTAATGATAATGTTAGTGGTTAAACCAACAAAGCATAATTAGCTGGCAAAACTACTTGATTATTAGCACAATCTTAGCCTATAAAACAGGCATTTGAAATCACTATATATGTCAAGCTCAAAACACAAGACACTCACTTCAATAGCCTACTTTCTCTCTCACTTTGTAATTCTTAAGAGTGCATGTTTTTGGGTTGCTCGGAAATGGAGGGTAAGAAAATGGCCATGATTTTGATTGTCTGCGTTATGGTTGTCGCCGCTTTCACCACCGGAACCACCGCATTGAGGGAGGATCAAGGTGCGATTCCACCATCACCGATGGAAAGTGGGGGAGTGGCACTGAATGTTCCGTATGCACTTGCTGTCTTGGTTTCAATGGCTACATGCTTCTTTTGAATTTAGTTCCATTGTATTTCCTTGTTTTTTTTCTTCTTTAATTTTCTCGAGTTGGTTTATGTATGGACTAAGTTTATTTCAGTTATTGGCATTGAAAAGTTCATTGTTCTTTATTATAAGTTAAATTACATCAGCGATCAGAGTTCCCACAAATGCATTGGAGAATTAATTTAAGGCAAAGATACTAGGGGATCCAATCTTGAGACAAGAATTGGCTAAGATTTTCCTCCACTCTGCATAATCGTGAGCCTCTCTTCATTGTTTTCTTCTCAATTATGCAGTGAAAACACCATAGGCAATGAAAACCAGGCTCTCTTTCCTTCAGCAATCAGCACAGGGGGAGAGGGGTGTTTGCCTTTTAGGAAAATATGAATGACTTTTATATGGCGGAAACTGAGCTCAAAGTAAGACTCCATGGCCCAATGGATAAGGCGCTGGTCTACGGAACCAGAGATTCTGGGTTTGATCCCCAATGGAGTCGTCCTCCTCTAGTTAGACCTTTTACCTTTGCGATTGAGCTAAAATATATTAAAAGGCTTTTTGGCCAAATTTTATTTAGGCTCATTGAATGATTAATGATTAATGATTAAAGCTAGCCTGGACAAGGGATAAATGGCTCACTCTGTTTCACCAGCAACATCGTCATCTATCTTTCCTAACAAATGCAGAACCAAGTGATAAACTTTCATGGTTTGAAGGACGCCAAATCCGAAAGAATTCGAAATTGCTGAGAATCATAACAAGCTTGGTTACATTTTTGGGGTTCTGGTCCAAAATCAACTGAAATTAGAGTAAAAGGCTTGAACAAACTTGACATGTAGTTTTGAAACGACCAAGGATTCAGGGGGCCTTACCCACATTAACCTCGTGCTGCTGCTTTTTGTTGGCGACAGTGTCAAACTCAACCGAAGGCTCTGTATTCTACTTTAAAAAATTTAGCACTTCAAGCATTAACCAAATACATGCAATAAACCACTTAGTCAATAACAATATAATGAGGTCCACACAAATTATCGTGGTTTCAAACAGCAAAAATGGCGCATTAAACAAGCAACGAGCACGTACAAATTGATTTATCGAGGGATGCAGCCATCCTGTCGTGATGGCCTTCACACTTCACAGTGGCGATGGCTTCTAAACCACCCGCTGCACCCAGACAATGCCCTATCATAGACCGAACCAAGCAAAGCAATTGAGCTGATTGCAAGGGAGCAACATTAGAGTACAGTCCTCTGAAATTTTGCAAAGCTAGGGGGAGAAAAAGAAATTACCTTTCTTGCATTGATTTTGTTGTCATGTGTATTCTTGAATACCTTTTTAATAGCATTTATCTCGGCTATGTCACCAGCAAGAGTTGAAGTTGCGTGTGCATTGATGTAGTTAACCTGAAAAAAAGAGGACTCGATTAGTTTGCATATTAAGAGAATTGGGTGAAAAAGCCAAAAGTATTACCTCTTCACACCAGCATCTTCAAGACTTCTCTCAATGCGTGAAGACACCCCAAAACCATCAGCTCTTGGATAAGTAAAGACCATCTATTTCAATAATTTCTTTCTCAAGTGAATCTTCACTTATATTTACCGTAAATCAAATTTAAAAACTAGTTTTTACCATATGAATCTTTATTTGGTAAAAAGATGACATAGAAAAATTATTGAAATAGATAGTTTTTATTGGTTAGGACCGTGAATGACATGACGGGACGGATCTATAATATAATTTCTCTATATGATAAGCATCACAATTAACTGCTCCACCTATATACTCAGCAATAATTGGTGCACCTCTTTTCATTGCATGTTCTAAGCTCTCCATAACCTGGAAAGCAAAAGAAAATATAACTCATTATAAAAGGACATTGCATTTCCAATCTCATCAAAATCAGTTGATAGAATATTGTTGAATAAATGTTTTTATGATTTTGATATAACAAATCAATCAAAGTTTAAAATATTTTAAATAATTTTGATAAAATTGATTTGTATTAAAAAATAAAATTGTACTAAGTCAATTCAATGGTTTCCAAAAGTTAAAAAAAAAATACAAGCTTAAGGTACTCGAAAATGTTATTCTCGACATTGAGTACTAGTACGACTCCTATACGTACCGGTACGACCTTTGAAATATAATTCTTTTTGAAACATTGAACGCTCCAGCAGTACTGGTACTGATCTCAGTGCCGATACTGAGTCAACTTAGTACTGCGCGCACCAATACTCGTTGTTTACTAAAAATTCTAATGAGCTATTTCAGTACCGGTACGCCCTTCAATATCAGTACTCAAGGCCACGTACCGATACTCACTATTTGAGTACCATTACTTGCTCATTTCACAATGGCTCTATTTCTATTTTAAACAGGTACTGATACGCATACTTGAGTACTGATATCAATAGTTGCTGAAGTGCATTTAATGCGTAAGAAACCCCTCCCAACGACTATAATCAAGTCTTTAACTACCAAACGATTAAAAATCAATGTGATGATATATAAACAAGTCTTCAAAGCATATCTAAATACAAGACAACAAATTCAAATCATTCAATCCATATTCAAAATAATGTTTTGAATTTTTAAGTAAATATTTATAATTTATGCATTAAGGACTGAATATATCATTTTTGTGGACATATGTTCTAGTGCCCTTTTTGTTTTTGTTTTTAGGCTTAATGCATTTCCCCTAAACTTTACATGTTTTCTAATTTGTCCTCTAAAGTATTTTTTGACCTCTTTTGCTCCCTAAATTTTACACCATTACTCATATAACCCCAAAATTTTGACATTGTTTAAAAAACCGTCTTAACTAATTAGACAGCGCCACATCACCCTTTTTTTATTTCTTTTTTTAATTTTAAATAAAATAAATAAAATAATAAATATATTAAAATAATTATTAATTTTATTTTTTCAAAATTACCTTCCCCAAATCTCAGAATTTTTACTCAAATATAGCTTTAGGGGTTTTCCCCCCAAAATATAGTACTTTCTATTTTAATTCGAGAAATATTGTATTTGCTACAGTACCCTAAAAGTCAAATTCAACAAATTCGACTATGAACAGTATTTTCCCCAAAAACCCATAAAAATTGCCTAAAGTCTGATTCTCCTAAATCAGTTTTTATAATTTTTTCTGAAATTTATTGTTCAAAGTCGGATTCTGTTGAATCTGACTTATAGAGCACTATAATAAATACAATATTTCTAGAATTAAAATATAAATGACCATATTTTAGTAAAAAAACCTAAAGCAATATTTATAGAATTCCTCCCCAAATCTCATCCCATCTCTTCAAAAGAATCACCATCCTCCATGGCTTTCCTCGTTCAAATTGCTCCTCGATCTTAAAGGAAAATTAAGAAAGTTAGACCATTTTTTGAACCAGGAAAGCTACCTCCACATCGTTCAAATTTCATTTATTGAACATAAGCATTTTCATGAAGTGCATAGATTGCTTTGTGGATGACAATCTTGGACAATGGCTGGACGCCATCGCCATTCCCAGCATGAACCACTGCTGCAGTTTTTTTGATCAGATATCAAGCACTGAAATAAATCCCTAAATTCAAGGTTCAGTCTTATGGGATTTCTCTTTGAAAAACAATGATGACCATGAAGCTGTGAAGGTTTTCAAGACAACCCTCGAAGTCGCCGGCGATTCCAATCACCTTCACCACCGTCGGGAATCATTTTCGAAACATTGTCATCTTTGAAAAACTGAGTTTGGCAGAACTGTTGCAGTGGAGGGTGGGTATTTTAGGGGAAGAAGATGGGGGGTATTTTGAATATTTTGTGAAATATAATTAAATTAATAAATATTTTAATATATTTATTTTATTTTTTATTTTAATATTTAAAAATAAATAAAAAATAATGTGGCACATTCTGATTGATTAAGATATTTTTTTAACGGTGTTAGCTTTTTGGGTGAAATGAATAACGTCCTAAAATTTAGGGATAAAAGAGGTTAAAATATACTTTTTTAAAGAGCAAGTTGAGAAAATATATAAAGTTTATGGGAAAAGTGCATTGAGACTTGTTTTTATTTAAAGTTAGAACTAATATCTCACTTATGCTTGAGTTTTTGTTTTTATTTAATTAATAATAATAAAAGTAGTTTTAAATAGAATTGTATTAAATAATTTTTAATTATATAAAAAAAATTATAACACGTAGACAAATTGATAAATTATGATAATTTTACATTCCTATCTTATCAAGCAAACAAGGTAATGTATCATGCACTTTAATTTCCATATTTGCATAACATCTGCAACTTTGACTACTGGTGTTTTTAGAAACTGTAACAACTAAGTTATATATTATTCAAGCTTGTTTGACAGGAATGTTTGACAAGAGCAGCAAAGAAGACGATGCTTCAATCTCACTGATTCGCCCTCTGATGTTCTCACGAAGCTCTTCCATTGATTCCTTCATCTCCAAAAGCTCTTCCAGGTTGAGTTCGTTTATAGATTTTTGGTGCTTCAGTTTCCGGCGACTCTCCCTGATCCCCTCGTTCAGCACCTCTCCTCGCTTTGTCTCTGCCTGCAGCCGCTTGAGAACGGTGTTAACTTGTTGACTCAGCCTTCCAACTCTAGCATGTCGCTGAGATTGATCCACAACTTGACTCGGAATAGAAACTTTCCTTTTCCCATCCTGATTTAGAAACCTCTCCGCCACCGCCTCCACGCTCGGATGCCCGAACGAGTAAGGCTTCCCGCCGGGGGAGAAAACCACGATGCCGACTTGAGCGGCGCAAAGGGTGGCAAGCTCATTCGCTTTCTTGAACAGCCCCGTCCGGCGCTTCGAGAAAGTGACTTGCCTCGAACTGCTATCCTTCACCATTTTCATCTCTATTTTTCGCCTACCCATGATTTCTATTTTGAATGCAGAAGTTTTGCTCAATGGACCAACAATTTTATAATGACAAATCACGGGAAAAATGAAGGGCACTTAAATTGGAAAGTTTTCTAATTTATTTGCTAGTAAATACTAACTAATCATTCATTTTTTATGTATATTCATTTTCCCCAACAAGGAAAGAATTTGAATATATTTTCTAATTTAGGTTAGTCCAGCCATTATGAAACTTTACATTGTTTTGTTGGCATAATTTAATTCTCCTTTAAAGATATCCCAATTTAGAAAGTAATTGATTTGGTTAAAGCTCTCGATTGACACCCTCTCCTTCACCTAGATTGTGGGTATAAGACCCGTAGGAGTGAAATTCCCCTTCCCCTCTCCTTGGCAGAAATTGTTCTAAAAAAATAAAGTAATTAAATTTTGAGCTAATTTTCTTGGTTGAGATATTAGTATGAGTACTTTATATGTCAATGTAATCTTATTTAGGAAACGTGTCCACCCACAATCACCTTTCTATTCTGGCCAATCTACCTAACTCCTTTCATACTTATCCCAACCCAAATGAAAAATCCACAAGTTTTAAGGAAAATGTATTTAACCCATTTAACTCTTATAAAATAATTTAATATTTTTTCTTCCAGCCCAATAATAACACATGTTACCGTATTATAACTGAAGATTAATTTTGGTGCAGTGCTTAGGGCACCCTATTTCCTCTCTTTCTCTCAGGTTTCGAGTTTGATCAAAATTATTGAATAGATAAATTATAAGGGCTAAATTTATTAATTTTTTAAATTATGACTAAATTCATTGAATGTAGAAATATGACAAATTTAATGTTTTATTATATAATTTTTTTAACTATCACGACCCATTAATTACAGTTAACGGTTTAATAACTATTTTGTAACAAAAATTAAATTTTAATCATCATTTTGTAACATTAGAAAGATGAATATTTTAGGATAGTTTAGTGATCATTTGTGAATTTTTACCCTAAATTTTAATTTAAAGTATAAAATATGTTTAATATATTTTTCCTAAGTGATAAGTAGGTATTATCTACTTATTATTTCCACACTTTCTTATTGAAAATTTCTAATATATAAATTTCATTTTAGTTGGTTTAGTGGGATAAAACACTAGATCTCTTAACTGAAGTTAGAGGTTTGAACTTTGGTGGAACAATTTAATTAGAAGATTTGCTCCCATAATCGCCTATGCAGTACTCAATATGAATTAGTCAACTAATAAATTAAAAATAAGTGGTTAAACTAAAAAAAAATAATTAAAAATACTAATTTTCAACGGATTGAATTTTCTCAACATGTCGTTGTTAGAGATATTAGACTTAACTCGTTTTTGGTTATTGTTATTGTTGTCTCCAACGCCTGTTTATCGGCTACAGTAACCTTAAAACGACTACCGGTTTAATTTTCAACGGGTCTTTATCCACTTATTTTAGCACCCCAATGGACGTTTGGTGGTAGTTAAAAAATCCAGCTTTTAATCAACGGGTGTTGGAGACAACAACCCCAAAGAAAGCCTCAACTGATATTAAAGTCTAATGGGCCAATTGTGAAGTGGTCACAAGTTATTGTGGTTAATCGTTGTAACCGCATTCGGTTATTGGATTGGGCCTTATATATTGTAAACGGATTATATTTTGCAGATTATCCAATAATACAATATTCATTTCTTCATCATCTGTTTTCCAGTCTTCTTCCTCTTGGCAGACCTTCAAAAGGTGGCGCGTGAAGCTTTCCACGGCCTTACGGTAGCCCTCGTCCTCTTGTATTTTGCAGAGTATCCAATAATACAATATCTCTAACAGTCGTCAAACAAGGTCTTAGTAAATAATTTTAAAAGTGTGCTTGGATGATAAATTTTGAGAAGATTCATTTTATTTAGGGTTATTAAAACAACAAAAAAGAAAAATAACAATAAATTTTAAAATTATGATGAATTATTTGAGTTATTCAAATTTTTATTTTATAATTTAAATTTTATTTAAAAAATTTCTAGTCGAGTTTATAAAATTACAAGTCAAGTGAAGATGAATCGAATATTTTTGCATCTAGCCGAGTCGAATAATTAAATTATTTTAAGTCAAATTTTACCTGCTCGTATTATCTACCTCCACCTTGTACTCGTTAAACATGTTCGCCAAACATAACCACTAATATCAAACCTAACAAAAAAATCACCATTTAAGAGATTTGCAAACTGTATTTCTTGGGTTTAAATATAAATGTATAGTAATTTGCTTATACTCGATATGGATATATAAATTTTTCAGGTATATGAAAAGGTTATATCTCATACATAAATTTAGTACATATGCTTCAGAAAATATAAAAGCTACTAAATTCCAAAGACATAATAACAGTTTCCTAATTAAAGGAGAAAAGAACAATAATGATGAGTTAATGTTTTAGAACCTTTGTCTTTAGCATGAATTTGTAATAAAAACGGAATAGAAAAATCAATTAAAACAGGGACCCACTCAGGGCCAGGATTGAGCTTCTTCTTGATAGAACTTTAAAGCTGGTGGAGTCCCTGCAGAGCAACCCAGAGTCGACTCCCATTTGTTTTCCATGTGCTTTCTGTTCTCTCCTCCACCGCTTTTAATTAGCTTTCTCTTGTCTTGTTTGTTCTTTTCATCTTTGCTTGAATTGTTCAACTACTCTCAACTTTGACATGGGGGAAGCTCCAGAAATACAACTCCAGATCCTGGGTAAGTCATCACCCTTTTCCACATTTTTCATTCATGAATCGATTAACATGTAAAAGTACTGATTGTTTACCAGCTGAGAACAACAAATTAGATGAAAACGCAGCTGAGCGCCAAACAAATGGAAGCATGGGCCAGTCGACAACAGTCCGCCGTCAAAGAACCTACAAATGGTGGCTCATGATGACAATCTACACGTTTTTTGTCCTCGCCGGACAGTCAGTTGCTACTCTTATCGGAAGGTTGTACTACGACAAAGGTGGAAACAGCAAGTGGCTGGCAACCTTTGTTCAAGTTGCCGGTTTCCCAATCCTCATCCCCTTGTATTACCTAAAATCATACAAATCTGCAAACCACAACACAAACAACAGCAACATCACAACAAACCCACCATCTGTTTTGGTTCTATCGGGCATGTATTCTGGACTCGGAGTACTCATGGCAGCCGCTTGCCTCTTGTATTCGGTTGGCCTTTTATATCTCCCGGTCTCCACTTATTCCCTCATTTGTGCTTCCCAGTTAGCCTTCAACGCCTTGTTTTCCTTCTTCCTTAATTCCCAGAAGTTCACCCCTTTCATAATCAATTCTTTAGTTCTCCTCACAATCTCTTCAACCCTTCTCATATTCCAAAACGAATCCACAGGTTCCACACAAGTTTCCAAGGGGAAATACGTGATTGGATTTGTATGTACGGTCGCTGCTTCGGCAGGGTACGGGTTAATGTTGTCTCTAACACAGCTTTGTTTCCAAAAGATTCTGAAAAAGGAAACGTTTAAGGTTGTGTTGGACATGATAATCTACCAGTCATTGGTGGCAACTTTGATAATCTTGGTGGGTCTGTTCGCCAGTGGGGAATGGGAGGGTTTGAGCAAAGAGATGGAAGGGTTTAAGCTGGGGAAGTCATCGTACGTCAACGTTTTGGTTTGGATAGCCGTCGGGTGGCAAGTTTTCTCGATCGGAGCGGTGGGTTTGATCCAGGAAGCGTCTTCGCTTTTCTCGAATGTTATCAGCACGTTGGGGCTGCCTGTTGTTCCTGTGTTTGCAATGGTGATTTTCCACGATCCGATGAGTGGGATTAAGGTCATTTCTATGGTGTTGGCCGTTTGGGGATTTGTTTCCTATGTTTATCAGCACTATCTAGATGATCGAAAATCTGAGACTGGAAAAGTCTGAATCAAATTAGTCAAGAAATAGTACTGGTTTATCAACCACAAAGCTAGTGGCACTAGATTCCCTGTATTCTTAGCCAGAGTATTCATGTATGATGCACATGGTTTAATTGTTTTTGAATAATAAAAAAAATTATAATTTTTAGTTAAAGCCATGATCTGATTTTTTTTTAAAATTGCTAAACTACCCGTAACAACTAAATTAATAAGATGATTTTATTTTTATCATCAAATTATGACTTTTGTCAATCAAATGAATTGATTATCTAAATGATATTAATTAAAATATTAATTATCAACAATTAACAAATATATTAACGTGATGATTAAATAAAATTATATAATTAGTACTCATTAGTTAAATTTGATTTTAGTTTGTGGTTTTCATGGGTACAATTTTCACTCGGCGGAAAAGGTAGAGAGTGGACAGTTTGCATTTCATGGCGGAGATTACATGGCTTGCTTTAGCTCTACTTTTGAAGGTGAGATGAAACTGAAGGTTTGAAAGAGAGGGTAAAGTTGAAACCTTAGAAGGGTTGATTTGGATATTTGCAAATTATTTATTTTTCAAAAAAAATATTGTATGATTTCTATTCATCTTTAACCAAGTGATTTGGCTCAAAGGTAAACTGCTCTTAAATCTCAACTTACCTAGGTACGATCCTTCTTGTTCTCATCTTGATTCTCTAAATTTCCATTCACTCGGATGATAACATGTGACACCATATGATTCGAAGATTAAATTTATTGAATTAAATTTAAATTAAGATCAAATTGATAAAATATGTAAGCAGTGAAGACCTGAACTATAATTCTATAAAGTTATTTAATTGTCACATAAGCAATTTTGTTAATTGTTAATGATCAATAGCTTGATTGATACCATTTAAATAGTTAAATGACATGATTGACAAAATTCATAGTTCGATTGTCAAAATAGAATCATTTCAATAGTTTAGTGGCTTGGATGTAGTTTACCCATAAATCTATAATTATGTAATTTATGAATTTTGGATACTTTTAGTCTAATCTATACTAATAATAAACCCCGAGTTTGAAAAAGTATATTATAAACTCTCTTCATCACATTAGTCATTGTTCTAACTAATAAAAAGCACACACTGCAGCTTTTTTTTTATGTTAAATTTTTTACCAAATGAATTTTCACTCATTTTTATATCAGATTTTTAAAAACTATTTTATTTTTTTTGTTGAAGTTACTATTTAAGTAGGTTGGTGACATGAAAAAAAAATGAAGTGTGTAATTTATATTGGTTGAGACCATGATAGATGTAATAAGGATGGTCCATGATATAATTTCTCCTTGATTGGTGTCACCCAGTTTGACATTGTTTTTGGAAAGTGCGGTGAGAAAGTGCTTTTGAGAAATGTTTTGGATCGTTGGGTTTAAAATAGTAGTATTTAATATTGTTGTCAAAAAATACTTTAAGTAGATAAAATGTCTATTTTAGATATTATTTTATTTTAGAAACTTCAGGTTTTGAAACACACTTTTCAAACCAATTTAAAAAATACTTTTGACCTCAAAGCTACTTATTCCACATTGCTTTTGGATCCAAAAACACTTTTAACCCTAAAAACACATTTGAAAAGCTTTATAGATCAGAACTGAATGTCAACCTAGTTAGAAAATTATTATAATACTATTTTAATTATACGTAATATTATTTGATAATAATATTTTAGTCTTTTGTATAATATTTTAAAAAATAACTTGTAACCCCTAGACCCGCCTATGCGTTACACCTAATTCTAGGATGACACATTAGGGTCACAAGAGCGAATCACAGTAAAAATCTACATAAAAATATTTTTCTTTAAATACATTAAAAACTATAAAAAAAACAAACTTATGTCCAAAATACTATTTCAGAAAATCATTTAAACATATAACAGTAGTTCAGAAAGTATTTTACATACACAAACATAAAACAATACAAGACAAACATGCCCACTAATTATACCAGTATCGTACTCCGAAAGTAACGCCAAGAGAACTCCAAACACTGATGTCAGTCACTAAACCATGATAGATTTCTTCTAACCTGCAATGATAAAAACAACGTGAGCTTGGAAAAGCTTAGTAATACAAAACTACCAAAAAATGCTATAGGCAACATGCATGTATAAGGTAAAGCATAGAACGGACATAAAGATCATGGCATCAACATGTTCTCATTACGGTATAATCCCATATTATGTCGTACTTAAAGGTAGCATGGTTGTTCAATATTTGAACTTTTGAACAACAATCAGGCATTCTATAGTTTAGAAAAATCAGATAGGAGAGATATTTTACAGGAATTGAGCTAGGGGTTTAGTGTGTCCCAACAGTCACAGATCGAGAAAGATAGACAGAAATTCTTAGACAATTATAAAATTTTGACAGAGGCAAAAGAGGAGGCGAGAAAAAATTTGGTATCAGCCTAACTACCCTCTAATCGAACTTCAATATGAAATTCCCCAGAACTGAATCGATACAGGCATTAACCCAAACCCAAGGTACCGACCTAAGGGGTTACCTTAGGTTCTAGAAGGCATAAGAGCTTAACAGGAGACGTAAGAGCCTAACATGAGGCCTGTGCGCATAGGAGCTTATCAGAAACTTCTCATGTTATCCCAAAAGTACCCAAGAAAAATAATCTTGAGTGGTAACCGCTATATCAGTAACTAGTAGCAGTATGTCAAGAATTAGAGCACATGCCGATATTTAATCAGTAGAATAGAAGTATTAGGACCCATGAATCGGGTATACTTGTATCAGACATCAGGAACCAGAGGTCGTGCTTTTACTTCAGATAACAGGATCACTTGGGATCAAAATGGATTTAGACTGGTTTCCAATCAGGGAGATTATACATATAAACACGGGACACACTAGATGGTCCAGTTTATTACTCAGGGGTCCTTGCTAATACAGAAAGGTGACACTGAACTAAAGTCCATTCTAGATTGATTTCAGAATCAAGAACCATATTAGAATGAATTATATAATTATCAACTTCATATAGGTATTCAGGAATTTTACTCCAATATCATTCAGAATTTCTAGTATATCATAACTATACAAGAATTCAGATATATCAAAATAGATTTTGGGAATTCGGGTAGATCATGATCATTCAAGATTCTGAATATATTAGGAGGGTTTCAGTCAATTTGCTTAAAAGGGCATTTTGGTCATTTTAACACTTAGAGGCAAATTCGTAATTAAATCTCGATCAGGAAAGTCGGTGACTTGATGTGCTGAGGATTTGCAGACAACTTGCCAGGCATCCAAGTCCATTCCATTAAACATGTGTCATCAATGCGTTACCATCCAAGAATTCAAATAGGTACACCTTACATGTGTTCAAAACTTAGCTCTAGTTGTGTAGTATAGTTGAATAGGTCACCATCACAAATTATCCTGGAACGAGCCTCGAATGGTTGAACATGTATTTGTGCAATATTCTTTCATTATTGTATCAGTATTAAGAAAGATTGGTTTACATAAGTCAGGCTTCAAACCCATTGGGGCATTACAATCATTTGCGATCTGTCAGAACTTTCAGGATTTCCAAGCTTTCACATATATCAAGTCCCATATGTAACACCCTCGACCCGAATGTCACATTTGGGCCTTAAGCCCAACCCATTACCATGAAACTTTGACCTAGTTTAGCCCAATCCACAATCCATTATGAAAACCCATTTAAATAAAACCCAATAAAACATAATAATTATTGAAAACATATACAATAGAGCTCCTTTAAAATTATATAATAAAACTTTTACTCTATCATTTGAAAATTCAAATACGATTTACAAAATACAATAGGTTCATACGAATACATAGCCCAATGACCTAAATACTGTACTCTGGTGAGAAGAGGCGTTGGAATCCTTCCTTGATGGTATTCCTCCAAGAACAATCCAAACCTACTAACCTACGAACGGAAACAACGATTTCGAACACTGAGCTAACAAAGCTCAGTGGATACACCGCCACTCAACCATGCTTCATTCAAATCATAAATAAAACAATGCAACATGAATGACATCATGGCAAGATAACAATGGTGCTACCACATCCGCCTAAACACATAGCATTATGAATGTATGATCACGCACATAGCATAAACAAGTACCTCATAGTTTACCTAGCATCACACAGATAATCATAATTATATATATAGAATGGGGCCCACGTCCACTAAGCATCGAGATCCCACATTCAGAGCAAGGCCCATTCCACTAAGCATCATGATCATATACTCTTAGCAAGACCTGCGTCCACTAAGCATCGGGATCCTACATCCATGCCTGGAAACTCACATCAAGCATCTTCGAATGAGGCCCGCGTCCATATAGCATCAGGATCCAACATTCGGAAGTCTTCAAGGTGTTGCAACACACTTTAGGGTATCCAAATCCCAACAACAAGGGATGACTCGACCATCTAGGGATCCCACCAGCACACATCAAGGACCCTAGCAACCACACAGCTCTAAACCTCGACACAAGGGTCATACCGCACATAGCTCTAACACATTTACCATAGCCTTATGGTTTTTATCAGTTATTAAACTGCCCTATTGAGCTTATTTGTTTATTAGTATGTTATGAAGGTACACATTAGCCATTCTCATTAATTTATCTTATTGATAAGACTCAATCTTATAGGCGCCCCTTTCGTACACAACAAAGGCCTAAATTACCACACAGCATCAACGATCCACCTAGGATCTCTATGGGTTTCCATCACACACAGTTTACCCGATATTTACCATGTTATTAGCCTCTTATTCTTATTCGGGGTTAACAATATCCATTTCTCAGTTTTAATGTTCATTTTACACCTTAACGGACCCATAGGGCCCTTTACCTCGAATTATAGCACCTTGAATGCAGCCTCAAAATTATTGGGCAGATTGCCCAGTACCGATCTACCTCGTACCGGTACTCATCATCGGTACTAAGATCACCCCGTACCGATCTACCTCGTACCGGTACTCTCACATACGCATACCAGTACACTAAGCCTCTCTCAGGCAAGCAATAGCACGTACAAAAACTACCCAATGAGTACCGATACCCTTATTAGATTCGAAGGAATTTAACCCAAGGACGTACTGATACGCTATGTACCATACCGGTACTCAAAGTCTTTCCAGGCGATGCAATAGTGGGCACCAATATGCCCCTTGCGTACCGGTATGCCAAAGCTCTACTGGATTTCTTTCCTTACAAGGGGTACCGATACAAAGGGAGGCGTACCAGTACTCCCCTAAAGACCCTCCTCTAAATTTACAAAGGAGTACCGATACGCAGCCACCTCGTACCGGTACTCGAGCCCAGATTTTAAAACCTAGAGCTCGGGATTTCACCAATCCCACACTTAACCTCTATGGTTAAGTCCCAAATCGATCCTACAAGTTATTGTGAAGGTATTAAGTGGGTTTCTACCTATTTTAAGCATTAGCAACATCTATCTCATGATTTACCATTAACAACCACTCAAGGTATAACCAAGCCAAAAACACCAATACATGCATCAAAGCCTATTTTTATGATTTCCAGGAAACTATAGGAGTTAGTAGTGTACTAACCTCGAATTAGAGCTGAGGAAGAAGTCTTCAAAGACCAGTCTCGTTCATCCACACTAACCCCCACCAAAACCTCAATCTCCACCATAACTAGCCATCTTTACCTTGACTGGTAGATTTCTCAAAGCTGAACAAGCTTTCCTTCTTGCCCCAAACGAGATTCTTACTCAAACTCTTAAAGATTTGACCTTTAACGTAAAGAAGTTTGGGTGGAAGATAGGAATGGAGAGAGAGGGAACAAGGGGACCAAGATGATTTTACTCCCCTTATTTTCTGCAGAAAATAATGTCCCACATCAGCTCCCTTTCCCTTCAATTATGCTTTTACCCATTTGCCCTTCTTATTTTCACCTTAGCCCACCAAAACCCAACATCACAAGCCCAAAAGCTTTCCTTCAAGCCCAACAAGGCTCTCAAGGCCCAATATCTCAGCCCAAACACGAAGTCTATGCCTCGGGTTAACCCGACCCTCGAGTTTTGATACCTGGGTCATTACAACCATCCCCTTCTTAAAGAAAATTTTGTCCTCAAAATTTAGATGGATGCAAGAGAGATAAACCAAAACAGACCTAACCACCTCACCATTCAAACAGGATCACCTTGATTAGGGAGAGTCCCCCTAATCTACCTTAAACAAAACCATAACATTAAACCACACACTCTCAACACTTCTCTTGAGATTTCCCATGACTCTTTTGTAATAGCCAATGACACTTACGACGATCCGCTAAGCATGGTAACACCACCAACCTCGAGCCACGCTGTTCAAACATCAACTTAAAGAACTCACCTTCAAGGGATTCTATCTCGGTTAACCAGCCTTTCTATTAGCATCCGTCAGCCAAAACTAAACTTAGACTTTATCTATGTCTAAAACATTATACGACATTCACAAAACATTATCGGGAACGCATCACGCCTAACAACCATATCCCGATCAAACCACAAAAAGATAAGCAAAACCCTAACAATCAGTCAATAACATCAATCTACCTTGAACTAATAGCTCTTTTCTCCGGATTTGACCCACCAAGTCAGAACCTAAAACTTCACTTTATCCAAACTTACTTTCAACAGGATCGAAAACCACTTACGATTCAACTACTAGGTTCCGAGAGATGACCACTGCAACTTACGAACTCGCATAAGCAGCCCAAAACAAACCATTCTATTTGTAAAGGTCTAAATACCTTCTTCTAACCCTTGACTCGGTCTAAACAATCAGACATGAAGAGCCATCTGACTATTCTCAAGGATCTCCAACTGGCCCGTCTAAAAGCATTTCTTTGCACCACAACTATTCGGTTACCCTCAACACCACATCCATTTATCCATGTTTCCGTTGCGCTACTCTGATAACTTCCACCTTGTTTGTCTTAACCAATAATAACCTTAGTCGAACTCAATTGGGCAATCCTCTAACTCTCCGAGATCTAGCTCAACAGGTGTACAAGCCAAACAACTATCATCGCGATTTACCCTTAAGACCTCAACCATGTTCATCACAATCTTTATTTACCCTTTTCTACGGTACCTTACTCTGACAGCAATACGCGAAACTCTCATATTCTATGGCCACAACAAGGTCGCCAAACACGCAAAACCGACAACGGTCTCCTACCGTTACACTACAGCCCAACACATCCAAAGCCACCATACAAGCTATTCTCACGCAGACTCAATCTAGATGAAGCACTTGGCAACAACACCCAATCGGTCGCTTGCCCAAGAGTGCCTCCAACAAAGAGTTCGTTAAGTACCACACCACAGGGCGATGGACATTAACAACAAACTCAACCTTACCTTTACCGTCGTTCTAAGCCACAATTAACCGGTAAGATTGCTCGTTCACCAAGGGTACCTTCATACCCTCAAAACACCCACAACTCTAAGACCAGGGACTCTCAACCCTTGCGTCTACAACGCAAGCTAAGAACATCTTGCAACATACATAACCTTTCTCGAGTTAGCACTATGGAGCACAACATCCACTCTAGAGAGGTTAAGATTCTTCTCATCTAACACTAACAATTAGATTCAAGCAATCTAAAACTTCTTGATTTTTCACTCACATCATATGGCACCTATGCACTCTCAACAATCGTCTACGATAAAACCTTATCTAGCAAAGAATGCAAATCTATTTACCATCTAAAGCAACAACAACCCAAGATTTACCAAGCTGCACCTCACAAGAACTGATCTATTACTCAACCGAAGAGCTAAACGACTACCATAATAACTGAAACCAACATAAAACTTAATTTCTTGATATATCTTCGATTGCAATGCTATCAACTCTAATCTGAGCAGCAAACTGCCTAGAAACACCTATCGCGTCAAACCTAGCAGTGGATCTCACAAGACCTCTACCTCAATGACCTGACGGTGCCCTAGCTCTGCCTTTAGCAAAACTCTGATCATGTCGGGAAGTAGGCAACCTCTGAGACTGAACTGATTTATCCTTATCCACAACTGGGCAATCCCTTGCCATATGCCTTAGTGCCCGTCACCGATAGCAAACCCTCCGAAGCAAAAACTATACTCCAAGGTGATGTCGGCCATAATGCTCGCATGGCTATAGAAGCGATGCTCCAACAGAACCATCAATATTTCCTTCTAGAGGAGGAATAAAAGAGCCTCTACGAACCCTCAATCTAGATCCCGAACCAACTCTCGATAACTGTTCCGAAGTAACTCTCTTCAAACTCTTCGAAGCACTAAACCCCTTGTTGCGTGTAATAAGTGCTACACAATTGTACAAGTATACACGTCGCAAGTAATAAAGTGATACGAGTATTGAGTATCATCTCCACAGGGATTGGTTTGGGCCACTTTGCTTTAGTTATTGCACTGTAAAAGTAAAAACACAATTGATAGTAGGAGTTGATTTTAATGAGTAAAGTAAAAGCAATAAACTAAAAGAATAGATGAAAGAAAAAGAGAGAATAGGCCAGGTTATCGTGAGTTGAGGTGTGATAGCCGATTGGATCGTCTCGGTAAAAGAATGCAAGGGCAACTCAGTTGCCGTGGCAACTTGCACAATGGGGTTGCCTTGGCAACTAATTGATGGTTGCCTGGGCGACTAGTTGGGCAACTACTTGGGCGTCTGGGCAGCAACTTCAAGGTTCGGCAGAGCGTTCTTCAATGGTTTCTTCTTATCCCTAAGTCGAAACTCTAGCTACTTGTGCATGCCTTGATAATACATCCCTGCGTGAATCAAGGGTGAACAACAACCAATCTTGCGCTTATCTTAGCCGTTGAAATCCTTAACTTATTCCTAAGCCGAATTAATATTCACCATCAATAGATTGAATAAAGACTATACTCATTCGTTTCTTGAATCTAACTCTCTCGATATTAGATAAATAGATGAAGTTACGAGATCCTCTCCCAATTCACTCGCAAACAAGAATAAAAGCCAAGGATGAGTAAACCTTGAATTGAAAGTGCAAACTCGTATTACCTAAACAAAATCTAATTGTTTCTCAAACAACAAAACACAATAACCCCAACCAATCAAGTTAGTTCATGGTTGGGTTCAAAAGATATACAAAGAATAATCCCCAAACCATGAATCTAATGGAAGCAAAGAAGAAGAAGAAGAAATCGAACTCTATCCCCTTGTTTTCTTGTCAAAATTTCTCTCCTCTTGCCCTATGGGGTTGTCAAAATTTTCCCTCTTCTTGCTCACTTGGAGTTGATGGCTTGGTGATCTATTTATAGGGCTAGGTCAAAGTCATTCTTTGAGGAGGAAGTTAAGTTGGAATTAAATTATCTTTAAAGAATATAATTCTTTATTATAATTATATTCTTTCTAGAACTTCTCCTATCTTCTTGGAATTTAATTCTTCTTTAACCTCTTCATGGAAATCAAACTCCTTTGGGATTTAGCTTTGCTCCACGTCATCTTGGGATTGTCTAGTCATCAATTTCGACTACCATATCACCTTATTCTTTGTCGACAATTGCCCTGGCGACTGGCTCTGCGTCTCCTTCATGCATTGCCCTGGCAACTAGCTCGGCATCTCCTTCATGCACTACCCTGGCAACTGGTTCTAGCCTTGTTTAGGCAAGTGATTCTGCACACACACCAAAGCAACAACTTTTTCCACAAAAATCACCAAGTTATGTAATCAAGCTCAACGGTGGAAAGAAACATGAATTAATGCATGAATGACTAATTATGCAACTAATATGAGCTTAAGTCTAACAATAATATGAGTAAAAAGGGTAATAAAAATAGTACTTTTGAACACTTATCACACCCCCAAACTCGCACTATTGCTTGTCCTCAAGCAATTCAAACTAACAATTACCTACCAAGACTTTAATCATCAAAGACATGCTTCAAACTTGAATTCAAACCTCAGAACCGTGGCACAAAATATGATCACCTTTTAATTTTTCGGATAGCACAAAAATTACCCGGAACAAAACTATAATGCTCGTGACAATGTGTGTGCGTAGTTGTGTACAAGTTGATTTTCAAGATTCTATGTGAACAATAGGATTTTATCAATTTAATTACCGGGGCATTTATTTTTATTTTCACTATAGCCAATTTCGGGCACCTCTAGCAAAGTAAGTAATTTCTCATTTTATTTTAGTAGACTAGAGCCAATTTCGGGCAACTCTAGCAATTCTTTAATGTGCATTAACTACTCGAGCCAGTTTCGGGCACCTTTAGCAAGAATTTAACTTTTAATTTTCAATTTTAAATATACCCAAATTTTAAGCAACCTAAGTTCACTAAGTTTCTTTCAATCAACAAGCCACAACCATGTAAAAAAAATTCAGCATCATAGTAAAATTCTAAGTTCTTTTCATGCAATCCTAAAATTAAAGGTTCTTTCAATTAAGTGCAGTGGCAAAAATTCATCATTGGATATTCAACAAGTCTTAAGCAATTAAATCCAATTAAAGGCATGTCAAGTAACATATGCAACCTATATGTGATTGCTAACGATGAATGCAATTAAACATGAAACTAACTAGAAACCAACACCCCCTCCAAACTCGAGAGAAGCATTGTCCTCAATGCATGTAAGAGTGGAACAAAATTTAAAAGAAACTAAATGAAATGAGTTAGTCGGAGAGGTCATCACCTCGAGTGATAAGTTTTCTTCGTGCCGTTTGCTTGATTCATTTTTCAGTCGGTGGTTGAATGCTGGTACCGCGTGAATAGCATTGCTTTGATTTGATCCATGTTTGCCGATGTAGGTTCACTTGCATGGGCATCAGGAGTTGCCGAAGCCATTGTTGTTGCCTGGGCATCGCCAGTTTCTGTCGTGGTTGCTGTGGTAAGTAGTCGGCAGTAAATTTCCTTAGCATGGTGGTCGTGAGTCTTGTTGTGGAAAAGAAAACCTGGAAACTAAATATAATGAAAATAAAATATCTCCTAAAATAAAAATAAAATATTGAAAGGAGAGCATGCTCATGCATCTCCCTAGGTGACCATTTCTTTGTTACGTTCCACATGGGCACCGTTGTAGTGCTTCAATCTTTGTCCGTTAACTTTGAATTCATGTTCATCAGTGATGGACTTGATTATCACAGCACCATGAGATAATGGTTTGACAACTTCGAATGGTCCCGACCATCTTGATTTCAGTTTTCCTGAGAAGTTTTAGCCGAGAATTGAATAAGAGAACTAGTTGCCCTGGCATGAATTGCCGCAACAATAGTTTCTTGTCATGTCATTGCTTTGTTTTCTCCTTGTAGATTCGTGCATTATTATAGGCGAGTGCACGGAATTTTTCTATCTCGTTGAGGTCCAATAAACGCTTTTGTCTGGTACTTTCCCAATCCATATTCACGGTCTTGATTGCCCAATATGCCTTGTGTTCGATTTCCACCGTTAGATGGCATGTTTTGCCATAGACAAGTCGGAAGGGGGCATACCTAAGGGTGTTTTAAATGCAGTGCGATATGCCTAAAGTGCGTCATCTAGTCTTACTGACCAATACTTCCTAGAGGGATTTACAACTTTCTTGAGTATACCTTTCAATTGCCGGTTGGAAATTTCTGCTTGCTCATTGGTTTGTGGGTGATATTGCCCGTCCTATGGCAACGATCACATTGCTTGTAAAACTCTTGGGCATCTTTGTACAGTGTTGGTCAATACAAACCAGATTGCAAAACTTTGGCCGCGGTACGAGTTCCTCTAAAATGTCCTCCATAGGGTGAATAATGGCATTATCGGAGTACATTTTGTTTCTCTTCTTTAGGGAC
The DNA here is from genome assembly GCA_019671005.1 of Hibiscus mutabilis. Classification (NCBI taxonomy): domain Eukaryota; kingdom Viridiplantae; phylum Streptophyta; class Magnoliopsida; order Malvales; family Malvaceae; genus Hibiscus; species Hibiscus mutabilis. The sequence goes on from JAGYYJ010003106.1 coordinate 59,944, forward strand.
ACATCGACGTATGACCTGATCAGGGTATTGCCGAGGTATGTGCTGCCATGGCGATTGCTCCCAAGATTGCCGAGTCGTGTGTGTCTAGAGTTGCTGAGGCATACACGTCCATGGTTGATGAGGCATACGTATCAGTGGTTACCGAGGCGTGCACATCTAGAGTTTCTGAGGCGTACGCGTCAAGAGCTGCTACGACGTCGAGGGTTGCCGAGGCATGCACATCCATGGTTGCCGAGGCGTCAAAGGTTGCTCCGGCATCGATGGTTGCCGAGGTGTGTGCTTCAAGAGTTGCTGCGGCTTCGAGGGTTGCGAGGCATGCGTATCCATGGTTACCGAGGCGTCAATGGTTGCTGCGGCATCGAGGGTTGCCGAGGCGTGGACGTCTAGAGTTACCGAGGCGTACGCGTCAAGAGCTACTGTGGCGTCGAGGGTTGCCAAGGCATGCTCATCCATGGTTGCCGAGGCGTCAAGGGTTGTCGAGGCGTGCACATCCATGGTTACCGAGGCAACTAAAAGTTGTTCATCCGGGAATGCATCGCATATCTTTAAATCTGCGTCCTCCTCCCTGTGAGTTGGCCTAGGACTGCTCCTACCGTGAAATCACTTGCATCACACATGAGCTCAAAAGGTGGCGTACAATTTGGTGGAACGATAATGGGTGCCAAGGAAAGCTTTTCCTTTAGGGTTTCGAATGCTTGGGCGCAAGAATCATCAAAATTGAAGACTTTATCATGGTGGGGGTAATCTCTCGATCACGTCCACCTTGGCTTTGTCTACTTCAATTCCCTTGGATGAAATCTTGTGGCTGAGTACTATTCCTTCATCTACCATAAAATGGAACTTCTCCCAATTAAGGACTAAATCGGTTTCTTCACATCTTGCCAACACCTTCTCTAAATTGCCGAGGCAACTGTCGAAGTCACTACCAAAAACGAAAAAATCATCCATGAAGATCTCAAGGAAGTCTTCGACCATGTCAGAAAAGAGTGTCATCATGCATCTTCTAATGTTACTGCATATCTGAGAAAAATTGAGGAGGGTTGTTTCTGATACTTCTTATAGTCCATCCGTACCCTACATCGGGTGACAATATTACCCAAAAATAGTTGGGCCAATGTGCTCCCAGCTACTTCCTTTTGCATTACCATGGTGGATGTGTCTTTCTTCCGTGTTCCCTTGTAGTCCATGCATGCCCTCCACATTGCTACTATTCCTGAAGGTACAAATATATTAATAGAAAAAATTATATCCATTCCCAACCATTCACTTACCTCATTCTTGTCGACTTCTATCATGGTTGGATGTATCATTTGTTGTCGTGGCAATTGCTGCTCAAGCCAATTGCCGTGGCAATCAGTTGCAAAAATTTGCTGTAAGTCAAGGGAAGAACCAATTTTCTGAAAAGCTTTACGAATCGAAACACATTTTTCTTTTCGCCTCTCAAACATCTGCATCAGTAGAGATTTTGATGGCTTCAAATCTACCAACATCAGTTCTTCAAGACATACATACAATGGACGAGATAAGTTTTTAAAGAATTTGAAAGGTCGACCATTACCTGCTCATATTCCATTGGCAAAGTATTATCATCTCGTTGATCTTGCATGTGGTCGTGTAATTGCCGTGGCAATTGTAGATGAGAGCAATCTACAGATTCTTGCTTCAACATCAACGTTGTAACCTTATGGGCATCAGATTCCTCAGAATTTGTTGTAGTATTGTTGTTCTCAGCTTTACTGAGTGTTGTCGCGGCATTGCTCTGTTCAGGCTCCTCAATCATTGCCGAGGCAATTTGTTTTTCAGGCTCATCATGTGTTGGCCAATCTCTCTCATTGGCATCCTCTTGACTTTGAGGTTCTAGTTGTTCCCCACACATCGGAGAGCTTTCTTTGCATTGCTCCTTATCCTCTTGCCTTGGGACGTCAGTATCCCTAGGAATGAATTGTTGGTGCATGTTATCCATGACATATGTGGATCTCCCCAATTGATCTTCTAAATCCCCTAAGGTTGCATCCCACTGAGCTATCATCGTATCCATAGATTTTCATAACTCTCGAATCTCTTCAATTGATCCGTCAAGTCTAGCCAAGGAAGCTAGTAACGTTTCCTCCAAGGAATTGTAATGCTCTTAAAAATGACTACATTGCCATGGCATATCTGTTGTTGCGGCAAAATTGTTATGGTAAAAAAAATTGAGCTTTTTGACCATACCATGAAGAATTTTGCTGCTAGTTCCCTCTATGGTCCTCCATGTAGTTATATGCACCGAAAATGTGAGGGAAATTTTCAAACACATGATATTCTCCACACATAGCACAAGATTTTTCCACGGTATAAGTTCTTTGGGCTTTTCTCGGTTGGTATAGGTAATCATCAAAGGGTGCAAGAAACTCTTGATTGGATTGATTCATATCTTCCAACATCATCTCTCGAATAGATTGGCTTTTATTTCCCGACATGTTGATGTCCCTTAACTTGTAGCGCACCTAATTTTTTTGATAAAACAAACAAAAAGAAAAGTTAGTAAAACTAAGAGAAAAAAATGCAATAACAAAAACAACTAACACCAATTGCCAATCCCCGGCAACGGCGCCAAAAACTTGTTGCGTGTAATAAGTGATACGCAATTGTGCAAGTATACACGTCGCAAGTAATAAAGTGATACGAGTATCGAGTATCATCTCCACAGGGATTGGTTTGGGCCACTTTTCTTTAGTTATTGCGCTGTAAAAGTAAAAACACAATTGATAGTAGGAGTTGATTTTAATGAGTAAAGTAAAAGCAACAAACTAACAGAATAGATGAAAGAAAAAGAGAGAATAGGTCAGGTTATCGTGAGTTGAGGTGTGATAGCCGATTGGATCGTCTCGGTAAAAGAGTGCAAGGGCAACTCAGTTGCCGTGGCAACTTGCACAACGGGGTTACCTTGGCAACTAATCGATGGTTGCCTGGGCGACTAGTTGCGCAACTACTTGGGCGTTTGGGCAGCAACTTCAAGGTTCGGCAGAGCGTTCTTCAATAGTTTCTTCTTATCCCTAAGTCGAAACTCTAGCTACTTGTGCATGCCTTGATAATACATCCCTACGTGAATCAAGGGTGAACAACAACCAATCTTGCGTTCATCTTAGCCGTTGAAATCCTTAACTTATTCCTAAGCCAGATTAATCTTCACCATCAATAGATTGAATAAAGACCATACCCATTCATTTCTTGAATCTAACTCTCCCGATATTAGATAAATAGATGAAGTTACGAGATCATCTCCCAATTCACTCGCAAACAAGAATAAAAGCCAAGAATGAGTAAACCTTGAATTGAAAGTACAAACTCTTATTACCTAAACACAATCCAATTGTTTCTCACAATAACAAAACATAATAACCCCAACCAATCAAGTTAGTTCATGGTTGGGTTCAAAAGATATACAAAGAATAATCCCCAAACCATGAATCTAATGGAAGCAAAGAAGAAGAAGAAGAAGAAATCGAACTCTATCCTCTCTTGCTCTCTTGTCAAAATTTCTCTCATCTTGCCCTATGGGGTTGTCGAAATTTTCCCTCTTCTTGCTCACTTGGAGTTGACGGCTTGGAGATCTATTTATAGGGCTAGGTCAAAGTCCTTTGAGGAGGAAGTTAAGTTGGAATTAAATTATCTTTAAAGAATATAATTCTTTATTATAATTATATTCCTTATAGAACTTCTCCTATCTTCTTGGAATTTAATTCTTCTTTAACCTCTTCATGGAAATCAAACTCCTTTGGGATTTAGCTTTGCTCCACGTCATCTGGGGATTGTCTAGTTATCAATTTCGACTACCATATCACCTTATTCTTTGTCAACAATTGCCCTGGCAACTGGCTCGGCGTCTCCTTCATGTATTGCCCTGGCAACTAGCTCGGTATCTCCTTCATGCACTGCTCTGGCAACTGGTTCTAGCCTTGTTTAGGAAAGTGATTCTGCACACACACAAAAACACACCAAAGTAGCATCTTTTTCCACAAAAATCACCAAGTTATGTAATCAAGCTCAATGGTGGAAAGAAACATGAATTAATGCATGAATGACTAATTATGCAACTAATATGAGCTTAAGTCTAACAATAATATGAGTAAAAAAGGGTAATAAAAATAGTACTTTTGAACACTTATCACCCCTCATGCAGATAGGGAGAGAAATTCATGATATCTTGGATCTCCACATCATGACCTCTAGAATCTTCAAACCGATTAAATGCTGAACTCTGAAGTCGCTCAAGTGCCTTCGCACTATTGGCTAACTCGGAGAATGCCCCAAGCAGGTTCGCTGTCACATGCAACTGAAAGTTAACATTCAAGCCTTGTCTGAACCTCTTGCACCTCAACTCTTTCGTGACAACAACTATGGGGCATAACGGCTTAAATGTAAAAACTCTTACTCATAAGCAAACACTGTTTGATCACCTTGAATCAGATGTAGAAACTGGTCCTCACCTCATCCATGCGTACCTTACTGATGTATTTTTTTTCTGAAACTCATCCACAAAGATATCTCATATTGGGAGCGCAGACTGTAGACCCGACTCTACGATCTCTTACCATTCGTATGCATTACCTTTAAGAAAAAGACGACACTGTCAGAATTCCTTTAAGACTATTCCACATCATCCTCAGACCCTTTTGAGTGTTTCTTAACCGTCAATCTGATTGATCAGGTTATCCTTTCTCAACCTTTTTTCTATACTTAGATTCGTAACAATAATGCTCATCCCTTTTAAAGGAACATGGCTCCCTTCACGACTCTCCTTGGTCAATCTCACGCCATCGACCCAACTGGTCTAAACCGCATTTAGAATATGGTAGTTGTCTTTCTCACTACCCTGGGTTTGGTTCCCCCGAAACCTCGAAGCTTCCAACACTACACTTGTTATCTCAAGCTGGCTTATGACCAAACAACAGCCGGAAGCCAAGATCATATCAACTCATTTAGGAGACAACTCCGTTGTATCTGTCAACCACGTACTCTCAAGCTTTACTCAAACATCACCTCGTGCAAAACCCACAATATCCTTTCGACCACTACTATAAACAATCGCAACAAGCATACCTTGCTCGAGATCTTAGGGCATTCAGCCTACTAAGATCGTACTTGAGACCTCACATCCATCATGTACTTCTCCACATTAGACAAAAACGCATAGGCATGCTACATCCCCATCACAAGGTACCCTACTATCAAGGACCCTTTTTTCCATAAATGGAGGGACCCTCGGTTAACATTCTACCACTGGTCGATCGAAGTCAGGTCCTCTTAGTTCCGTCTTATAAGGGTCATCCATCAACATGTTGAATCTCGCCACTGGAGGTTTTCGCTATAAACTCAAGGCTCCAAGGTAGCTTACGGTACATAGCCACGATTATTACTCGATGATGAAAGAATGACACATCCTCAACTCTTACATCATTTATGTCATCTAAAGCTCAATGTCTGGGAATCATCTTCTAAGAGATTAGTCATTAACACGATCCTCACTACTATGATTACATCTCAAGCGATGGGAGGATGGCACACCCTCAACTCCTCTATTCTTCCATAAACCCAAGCTTAACGTCTGAGATAACTCTGATCTCAAAATCATTCTCAAAGGAATCAGCCAACATCACAGCCTTTACGACCGTGATCGAATCTATCTTAATGTCGCAACCAGCGACACACGCGGACACATGGTACACCATCCAGATTCCAGTCTTAAAGAATACAACTTAGACACACGAGCTCGTATTCGTTAAACACCTATTTTCAACTCCTAACCACCCCAGGGTTTTCCTAAAACCGGCTAAACCTAGGCTTTAATACCACTAAATGTAACACCCTCGACCGAATATCCTATTTGCCTCAAGCCCAACCCATTACCATGAAACTTTGACCTAGTTTAGCCTAATCCACAATTCATTATGCAAATCCATTTAAATACAACCCAATAAAACATAATAATTATTGAAAACATATACAATAGAGCTCCTTTAAAATTACATTATAAACCTTTGACTCGATCATTTGAAAATTCAAATATGATTTACAAAATACAATAGGTTCATACGAATACATAGCCCAATAACCTAAATATTGTACTCTGGTGAGACGAGGCGCTGGAATCCTTCCTTGATGGTACTCCTCCTAGAACAATCCAAACCTACTAACCTGCGAACGAAAACAACGATTCCCAACGCTGAGCTAACAAAGCTCAGTGGATACACTGCCACTCAACCATGCTTCATGCAAATCATAAATAAAGTAATGCAACATGAATGCCATCATGGCAAGATAACAATGGCGCTACCATCTCCGCCTAAACACGTAGCATTATGAATGTATGATCATGCACACAGCTTAAACAAGTACCTCATACGTTTACCTAGAATCAAACAGATAATCATAATTATATATATAATGGGGCCCGCGTCCACTAAGTATTGGGATCCCACATTCGGAGCAAGGCCTGCATCCACTAAGCATCAGGATCCTACATCCATGTCTGGAGTCTTACATCAAGCATCTTCGAATGAGGCTCGCGTCTACATAGCATCGGGATCCAATATTCGGGAGTCTTCAAAGTGTTGCAACACACTTTAGGGTATCCAAATCCCAACGAAAAAAGATGACTTGACCATCTAGGCGTCCCATTAGCACACAACAAGGACCCTAGCAACCACACAGCTCTAAACCTCGACACAAGGGTCATACCGCACACAGCTCTAACACCTTTACCACAACCTTATGGTTTTTATCAGTTTTTAAACTGCCCTGTTGAGCTTATCTATTTATTAGTATGTTATAAAGGTACACATTAATCATTCTCATTAATTTATCTTATTATCTTATAAGAATCAACCTTTTAGGTGCCCCTTCCGCATACAACAAGGGCCTAAATTACCACACAACATCAACGATCCACCTAGGATCTCTATGGGTTTCCATCACACACAGTTTACTGATATTTACCATATTATTAGCCCATTATTCTTATTTGGGGTTAACGATCTCCATTTCTCAGTTTTAATGTTCATTTTACACCTTAACGGATCTATAGGGCCCTTTACTTCGAATTATAGCACCCCCGAATGCAACCTCAAAATTATTGGGCAGATTGCTTACCGAGTACCGATACTCCAAGGTGAGTATCAGTACTCCACTCTAGGTATTGATACTCCCACATGAATACCGATACTCTAATTTGGTTAGAAAAAATTAGACCTCAAGCCCTACCGATACACTACGTACCGTACCAGTACTCATCATCGGTACTAAGATCACCCCGTACCAATCTACCTCGTATCGGTACTCTCACATACGTATACCGGTATGCTAAGCCTCTCTCAGGCAAGAAACATCGCGTACCGATACTTCCCAATGAGTACCGATACCCTTACTAGATTTGAAGGAATTTAACATAAGGACGTACCGATACGCCACGTACCATACTAGTACTCAAAGCCTTTCCAGGCGATGTAACAGTGGGTACCGATACGCCCCTTGCGTACCGGTACACCAAAGTTCTACTAGATTTCTTACCTTGTAAGTGGTACCAATACACGGGGAGGCGTACTAGTACTCCTTTTACGACCCTCCTCTAAATTTACGAAGGAGTATCGGTACGCAGCCACTCCGTACCGGTACTCGAGCCCAGATTTCAAAACCTAGAGCTCGAAATTTCACCAATCCCACTCTTAACCTCTATGGTTAAGTCCCAAATCGATCCTACAAGTTATTGTCAAGGTATTAAGTGGGTTTCTACCGATTTTAAGCCTTAGCAACATCTATCTCATAATTTACCATTAACAACAACTCAAGTTATAACCAAGCCAAAAACACCAATACATGCATCAAAGCCTATTTTATGATTTCCAAGAAACTATAGGAGTTAGTAGTGTACTAACCTCGAATTAGAGTTGAGGAAGAAGTCTTCAAAGACCATTCTCGTTCATCCACACTAACCCCCACCAAAACCTCAATCTCCACCATAACTAGCCATCCTTACCTTGATTGGTAGATCTCTCAAAGCTGAACAAGCTTCCATTCTTGCCCCAAACGAGATTCTTACTCAAACTCTTAAATATTTGACCTTTAACTTAAAGAAGTTTGGGTGGAAGATAGGAATGGGAGAGATAGGGAACAAGGGGACCAAGATGATCTCACTCCCCTATTTTCTGCATAAAATAATGTCCCACACCAGCTCTCTTTGCCTTCAATTATGCTTTTACCCATTTGCCCTTCTTATTTTCACCTTATCCCATCACAACCCAACAACACAAGCCCAAAAGCTTTCTTTCAAGCCCAACAAGGCTCTCAAGGCCCAATATCTCAGCCCAAACGCGAAGCCCATACCTCAGGTTAACCAGACCCTCGAGTTCCAAAACCTGGGTTGTTACACCATATGTATTTAATTATTTAAGTGTTTGATGGTAGTTCAGACATCTTGATCCTTACATTCCTTACAAACAACTCACTCATTTCAGAACTCAAGAGTATATCCATCATTACAGTTAATTTGGTAATTTTAGTGCCTGAGGTTATTTTGATCATTTGAGCCATTCCAATTAATTCATTATTTACTATCATTTAGGTCAGTTCAGGAATACGAAGAACTTCTAGTAAATTTATCTTCAGGTGTTTGTCCAGAGTTCGAGAAGAATCTAAGTGTTTTGTTATCACATATTTGCATCTTGATACCGAAGTCTTTCCCAATAGGTCAGGGGTTTTAGATGAAGTAATTATTTTATCACATCAAGTGTAAATTCTAGGTCATTTTTTGTTAGGGGTATTTTAGTCATTCTTATGTCTCTAGGGTATTATCATCATTTCTCAACGAAATATTTTAGATATTAAATCCTTTAACACTATTAATCGAATTGAGAGATTAACTATCTTATTAATAACTTAATGATCTCAGGATCCTTTCGGTCTATTAAACTTATCTTTTGAATAGATTGATCTTATCCAGATTACCATTCTTTTATTTTGTAATCGAATTGACTCAAGCAGAGTAGAAGATACACTTTATCATAATCATGCATACTTTAATCGAATACCAACATGTTTCATAAAGCATGCACGAGGTAGTAATGTATTACTTGAACTATGAGCTACACTATTCGAGCTCTTAAAATTATCTTCGACCACTTTCGAACTCGACATCCCTCCACATCTCAGATTCTGAGATATGCGAATACCTTTATTTAACCACAATCCAAAATTAATCCTTAATCATATTGCCTTTAAACTGAACAATGAAACACATAAGCATGTTCGGGTCCAATATCAAATTTGGAGGCTTTAGGGTTAGAATTTCACGAAGTACACTTTAAAATCAAACTCAGAACGTCAAAAAACATAACGTAGAGATTTTTGAAAAAGTTGACTTTTTAGTCAAAGTCAACGCTAACGTCATCGTCCAAGTCTGACATCAGCAGTAAATTGGTCAATGGTCAATGCTGACATTAGTAGTCAACAATTAACGCTGACATCAATAGTCAATAGTCAACTGAGTTAACTTAGGCGAGTTGACTCACTAAGTTGATTCGGAGGGGATAACTCACTGAGTTAATTCGGATGGGTTCACTCAGTCAACGAGTTAGCAGGTGTTAAGTGTTCAAAAGTACTATTTTTATTGCCCTTTTTACTCATATTATTGTTAGATTTAAGCTCATCTTAGTTTCATAATTAGGCATTCATGCATAATTTCATAGTTTCTTTCACTAACATACTTGATCACATAAATTGGTTAATTTTTGTAGAAAAATGTATTGCTAGTATGTGTTTTATGTGTGCAATATCAAATTACCCAAGTGTGTAGGAAATTCCCGAAGCAATTGTCGCGACAATTAAGGACAAGAAGATATGGCTATCGATTTATGGGAATAAATCCTAGAAGAATTGAAATTCCATGAAGAAATCAAAAGGAGATTAGTTCCCAAAAGTTCAAGAGGAATATTTGGAAAGTAAGTAAATAAAAGAGATGTATCTCTTTTACATTCAATGCCAACGTATACTCACACATTCCAAAAATAAGAAGAATTTGACCTAGCCATCCCCTATATAAAGGAAGAAAGCCGTCACAAGCAAAAGGGGAGAGGAAGTCAAATTGAGAGAATGAGGGCTGCTCTATTTCTTGTTATTTATTCTAGTCATGTTGGGTAGATTTTATTGTATATTCTTTTTACACCCAGCCATGAACTAAATTTATTAGGCTTGGGTTATTGTGTTTTTGTGGTTATGAAATCTTTTGGATTTTGTTTAGGTTTTTAAGTTGCAATTCAATTTTCAAAGCTTGTTCATTCTTGGTTCTTAACATTGGTTGCGAGCGAATCAGGAGAGGATATCAGAATTCAATCATCTATTTATCTGATATTGGGAGAGTTGGATTCAATAAACGAATGAGCATGGTTTTCATACAAATGGAAGTTGGTGAAGACTAATTCGGCTTAGGGATAAGTTACGAATTTCAACGGCTAAGAGGAGCGCAAGATTGGTTGTTGTTCACCCTTGGTTCACGCAAGGATGTATTATCAAGACGTGTGCAATTAACAGTATTTCACGTTAGGATAACGAGGAATCATTGAAGAATGCTTCACCGAACTTTAGAAGTTAATGCTCAATTGCCCAGGCAATCGACCCATTCTTAATTGCATAGGCAATCGCCGGAGCATTGCCCAGGCAATCCGATCAGACAACGCGGGGGAATTTCCCTGGCAATGGACCAGGCAACACGGCATAATTGCCATGGCAATCAACCAGACAATTGGAACCAAATTGCCCTGGCAATAGACTAGGCAATCGTAGCAAAATTGCCCTGGCAATTCGGCTGCTACTCAATCACAACGACGAACCATTCGATCATCACTCCACAACTCACGATAATCCAACCTAACCTCTCATCCTATCTTTATTTTTTTGTTATTTTATTTTAATTGTTAATTCATCATTATTATTTAATTCTTGAAACATTAGTGACTTAAGCAAAGTAGCCCAAACCAATCCTTGTGGAGACGATACTCGATACTTATCATATCACCTTATTACTTGCGACGTGTATACTTGCACCATTTGCGTAGCATTAAAAGCACGCAATAATAGGTCGGGCCTAGACTCGGGTTATCGGGTTTGGGCTTGGGTTGGGTCAGTTATTGGGTCAGGCAAGTCTGATCGGGTTGGACGGACTTAGGTCGAGTCAGACTCGGGTTGGACTGGGCTTATACTGGTTCGGATATTGGTTCTAACCCAAATACCATTGGGCCTGAAAATAGGTCGACCCAATAAAAAGGCCTATATGTTGGTCCAATAGGTTAAACCGGGTCTGGCCAAATAGATTTAAAGCTGAACTGACTCTGTTCAAGGGTGAGCAAACCATGGTGGCCGGAAATCGTCTCCAGCGGCACGTGTGAGCCACGCACGGCTCAAACAGCTAAAAAATACACCAAAAAATGCTAAAACCACCCACAACTCACCTATTTAAATTTTAAATAGACTTACCAAACTTACCAATGGCAAAGGGCGGGGAAACTCTTCGAAAACACACGGTTTACACCAACACTGATGACCCCAAGATCGCGACGAAACGACGAGCTGAGACAAGGTTTTGCTCGCCTTGAGATGAAGAGTCCAGAGGTGGTGGCGGTGTCTCACACCGAAGCCACACAGTGGCGAAAAAATAAAAAAAAAGTAACGGACGGGTTATGAGGTTTCAGGCGGACCTTCAAACGATTTTTTACGACGAACGACGGTACAGCTCTGTGAGTTGTCACCGGGATTTTGATTGGAGTGAGACGGCAGACACTCGGATGATGGCGGTAACAACCACGTTGCGATGGTGACAAAGATCGGGAGGGTGACCAGTGCGGGCAGGTGAAAGGTTGGGGAAAGAGAGATGGGAGAAAAGATTGATATTTTGAAAATGGGCATCATTATGGCAGGTGGGTTGGTTCAAACTTTAATTATTCTCGTAAAGCTATTAGATATATTTACCAGGATTGGCCCTAGCCTTGGTGGTAAAGGCTTATTACTTAACAAGTAAATGGTTAAGGGTTCAAACCCTATTGACACCAATTTTCTTTTCTTTTTCTTTTTTTTTTCATTCATCGTTCATTTTTATATATTATTTTAGGGGTGTTACACAACTCATTCAAAGATCAAATATTGTTTATATTATTTATATATAAATTTTTACAACTTAATCTATGATCATGTTTAAATAAGTTTTAAAATAACTATGTATAAAATATTTATTTCTGTTCATCCATATTACAACGCTTTTGACCCTTAAGTTTTTATGTATATATTGATTAAAACCTTTTATAATTTTTAACCATATTTTTTATATTTTTTAAACTAACAAAGATGGAAATTGGTATTAAAAATTTGAGAAATAAAAATCTTCTAGATTTCCTTAATAATTCCGTCCCGGGTGTATCCAATTTCATTGAAAACAACTTTGGAAAGCAGTTCCCAATTAAGAACAAACAAAAAAAGTTTGCCTTTATCTTTACTCAAATTGAATTTATTCAAATTTAACTTAAAACAGCATACGCAAACTTATCACTCACTGGCTTGACTCTAACAGTATCGCGTGTTTCACGACAATGTAATCTCTATATCCACCTTTCACTGTCTTTACTATAACCGCATGAGTGCTCAAAGACTCGGAGAAAAGGCTTTGTTTGGCGTTACTTTTAAAAGATGCGATAAAAAAAGTAATTTTAAAAGTATAGTAGAAAAATAATTTTAAAAAGTAGAGTTAATGTTTGTCATTAATGTTAAAAAGTGATTTTGAGAAGACAAAATATATATTTTAAACATAATATTGTAAAGTAAAAAATTTAATTTAAAATATAAATTATAATAAAAAAAATTTATTCTCAATATAAATACTGTAACATATATATTATTTTATAATTATGAATAAATTTAGTTTAACAATAAATTATAATTAAATAATAGATGGTAAAAAGGTAATTTTACTTTTCAAACTAGTTTATCCACCGCAAAAGTTATAAAATTTAACTTTTTGGTTTGAGTGGAAAATCACTTTTAAAAACAACAAAAAATACCTAATTTATTTTAAAAACACTTAAAAAGTACTTTTAGGTTGCTAAAAGCAACCAAAAACAAACCCAAAATACACGCTAGTTTATTTTTAATAACAATTTATGAATCATAATTAATTACTATATTTTATTTTCTTTTGTGTCCCTTTTTATTTGTTTTTTATCGATTTTTATACAAGTATGTATTAAATAGTTTAAACTTAATTTTAATTCAGCTATATATTAACTTTCAGATGACTTTACTAAATTGTTTATTTTAAAATTAATTAATTAATTAATCAATTTTTAAATTTTAATGATACCAATTAATTTAAAAGAAATTTTAATAAAATGATATTTCAATAACTAAAGTAAATTTTGAACAAATATTAATTTGATTAATTAGAGTAAGTTGATTTTGAAGAAAAATTAATAAAATGATAGTGAAATTGAGGGAATATTGTTGAGGAAATTTTTTCCCCCACCTATTATACTCCCCAAAATTATTTTCAAAACTATTGTTGTTGCTACAGTAACCTTGATGGCGACATGATTTTAACATGTCTATAAATTATTTTCAATAAAAAATTATATACCATTCAAAGTTGGCATAATTTTCACTCCGTCTTTAAATAGTGTTTGAATTATTTTTCATAAAAAATTCTATGAGTTTAAGTCAGAAGCAATTTGACTGGTGAAATTGAAAACATGCATTGTTCAAAGACGGCTTCTATTCAATCCGTCTTCATTTTTTAATGAAAAAATAAATTATTGTTTAAAGACGGATTGTATTAAACCCGACATTAAAATTACTGTTCAAAATATTATAAATATGAAAATAATTTGGATAGTGAAATTGATTGAAAAAAAAATCCAACAAGAATATGCCATCAATTTCACTCATATGTACGTATGTGGTTGAGTTTGCATTCTTTTGTTATGTCCACGTATTTAATACAAAGTTTGAACGATGGACGATATAGCATTTATTTTTGATTGCTTCACTTAACAATTACATTTAAGCACGTGGAACCCACAATTTTACATCTGATTTATTACATTTCTTGATCTTATGGTGCATAATGCATATAACGGTTGCCGCTGAAGCATCACCTGCTTGAAACGAAGATCACGCAAATCCGGACAACTTCATAATTTCAACGCAAATGTGTCACGACATCAATAATCTCTTCTTATACGACATGTATGATAAGACATACAATACTGTTATTTTTATATTTCAAGACATTTAGTTTTTTTTTTAATTTGAGATTAATAGTTTTCTTTTTAATTTGAAATTAATGTCTTATTTCTTTTTAGGCGTGAAATTCCTCCACTCAACCTTGAAATGCGTTCGTCACGAGTCATTCTGCTCTTGTGATGGGCACAGTCTTCACCCTGTCTATCTCACTCCTGGAATGGTCGGTGTACCACTTGTCATGAGTTTATTACTCTTTTTTCAAATGACATGTCTCACAAAACGTGCAGCGTTACCGTTTTTATATCTCAAGATCTTTTTTTTCTTTTTCGATGTGAGATTAATGTTCTTGCCTTTTTTCATGCATGACAAATGCATGTCTCCGCTTAATGTTGGGATTAATTTTACGATTCAAATACAATGTTGGTATAATTGTCCATATTACGATCCCATGTTATTAGAAATAAAAGTTATATATATATTTTTTTTTAATTTAACGAGTTCTAATAATTTGATCCACTTATTACATATATATATTGTCATTGCATTAAACATAAACTTTGTGTTTAAATGATAGATTATAATCGAACAATCACATTTGGCCGGTTGGTTAAGTTGTTCATCTTTATTCTCTCATATTTTTTTAAGTTTTAGACTCATAAAAAGCACACCTTTTCTTCCTCTAGAGTTACCTCCTTCCATTCTCTCTAGGTAGGATTATGATTAAAATTAAGCTTTGTAGAAAAATGATAGATTATAATTAAAAGTGTTAATAAATTGATTGTGGTCGGAAATAAGATTCTGGTCCAATTTCATCTGGGTCAAGCCGAAGCAGATGCAAACTTGAATTACTCATATTAGTATACAAAATAATTAAAATAAAAGTGGTTTTATATTAATGCCATTTGTTTTTATAATACGTTGAATTATTAATTATATTATTAAAATTTTAACTCAGGTAAAAACGGCAAAATTGAAAAACAATTCCATTTTGTTTTTTACAAAGTTTAGGAAATTTATTTTTGATAAATTTGGTCGACCTTCTTTTGTAGTTATTCCAAACGTTGAGATTTAATTTGTTCGATCTTTTTAGTAAATTCGTTAACATTTGTTGCAGTTACAATAAACGTTGTATGTTGTTTAATAATAATTTAAAAATATCAAAATTAATTGTGACTACCGAAAAAATTGTGAAAGTTTAAGATATTTCACCTTTAATATTTTACCAACATTTCTCGTAGCTACAAAAATTCTTGAAAAAAATTAAACCTTTTCAATAATTACATTACCCCCCCCCCCCCAAATCTAGTAACTACTACAAATGTTACTGTTAGTCGTTTTTTTCCTGTAATTTTCTAACTTTTCCAATAAATTGACCGATTATCTAATTTAACGGATTATCCCATATAGCAGCCCAAAATTCTACCTTCATTCTTTCTAAATCCAACATCCCAGATGCCTTTTCCTTTCAATACCTCGCACTAACTTTCTTACATTAAAATTTTCCATCTAATTAATATTAATTAAATGAGAAAAAACACTAAAAAGTATAGGTAAATAAAATCCAACTCGATTTAAAAAATCGAATGAGTAAATTACACCAGTGGTCACCAAATTATTGTTTATTTTCTATTTTGGTCACCAAACTTTTTTTTGACAAAATTGTCACTAACGTTACATATTTTTCCTATTAGGTCACCGACTGTTAAATATCCGTTAAATTTTAAATGAGATGGTGACATTGTATGGTATAATAACAATTTTAATTCCAAAACAACCATTTTCCTTATGTTTTAGAGTTTAATTTTTTTTTAATTTGATCCTCTCACTTTCCTTTCCCTTAAACAACCATTTTTCATTAAAAACCATATTGCTGTTGTAAATAGATGACTCAGTCGCCCTCTTCATTTTTTTTCTATTTTCAAACTTTGAAAAAAGATTTAAAAACAAAAATTCAAAGTCTTATTGAAATAATAAGAACTTTAGTTATTTATTTGATTTTTTTTAATTTAAGCTTTGAGTTTTAATTTTTGATTCCTTAGAAACAAAATTTTCGAGGTAAACATTTTAAAATTTGAATTAAAATTGTTATATTTATGCTAATGTTCTGCTTTATTTGTATTAGACTCTTAATATTTGTTTATGGGTTTTCATTTTGGTTTGGGTTAGTTCTCTGAAAATGAAAAAAACAACTGACTGTGAGTGCTTGATATATGAATTGAAGAAACTTTGATATTTTAAGTGATTAGTTGTTGTTTCTTTTTCTCTCTTCCTTTTATGGGAAAATTTTGTTGTAGTTCTTCATTTGAAAAGATGATAAAACATTTTCTCTTTCTGGGTTCTTTATATATTGACTGGTTTTATTGAATCGGGAGTAGAATATTTCAGCCATCTCAAAAGTGGTTCGCAGATGGTAATTAGCTTCTGGAAATCTTATTCTTAGGATTTTGAGTGTTCAAATCTGATTTAGTTCTTAAAGAAAGAGAAAAATCATTTCCATTGTTAAACCCAAAATGTTCTGCACCAATTCTTTGGTTATAGATTTTAAGCTACTTTTATTGTGTTGTTATACTGTAATTTTTAGTATGGATTCATACCGGCTTTTCAGATACGGTGTGATTGGTGACGACCTACCATACTCGACCTCTTATGCAACATTTTCATTAATACCTAACAAACTGAAATGTATTTATGGCGGCAGTATGATTTTATGATGAAGATGGTTGTTTTTTAAGAAAGAGAAAGTGAGAGGATCAAATTATAAAAAAAAAATTAAAAATAAGTTAAACTTTAGAAATAGGACCAAGTTAATGAAGTTATATGTTTTGGGACTAAAATTGTTATTATACCATGCAGCGTCATCATCTATGTTGAAACTTAATGAAATTTTAACGGTAAGTGACCAAAATAGAAAAAATATGTAACGTTAGTGATGGTTTTGCAAAAAAAATTAGTTCGGTGATCAAAATAGGAAAGAAACAATAGTTCGGTGACCAATGATGTAGTTTACCCAAATTGAATTTTTTGACTCGACACAAAAAAGTTTGACTCGTTACTTGACTCATAATTTTATAAGCTTGCTTCGAAAAAATTTCAAATAAAGTTTGAATTATAAAATAAAAACTTGAATAACTTGAAATTTTTAGTAATTAGTAGATCAATTTTTAAGTTTGAGACGAGTCCCTCAATTATTTCTGAATATATATATATATATATATGAAAATATAAAAAATAAGTATGGTTATAGAAAGTCATTTAAATCGGAACTAGTTAATACCACATTATAAATGTTTACAATTAAATTTGAATAGAAACTCGAACAACTCGACTTTAATTTCATAAACTCAACTATAAAAATTAAATAAAAATTGAGTTATAAAACATGACTCGTCAACTAGACCAACTCAATTTTTTTGACTTGACTCGATCGAATACTCACTTCTACTAAAAAGATATAAAAACTAATTGATTCCTAAATTATAAGCTCAAATCCAAATCACCACTATTTTTTTGATCGAGTATATGTTTATTTTAAGATTTATATTCGAGATTCGTAGCTCTCCTTTTAATAATGTGATTTCCAATGTTCGAATTTAAAATCTCTCCTCAAAAAAACAATCTACCTTGCTATTGCATCCAACTTTTGTTGGTCCAAATCACCACTAATTTTTAATTGATTACCTCGATCAATCTCAAAATTGTAGCATAGGTGGCAAGAAAAGATTACTTCAAAATTTCAAAATCACCATTATCTTTGAATTTAAGAATAAAACCTCCCCTTCCTCCGGGTCATAATTAAAGACTAGGCTTCTGGGACTCTCCCACTAGTTTTTGTTCTATATCTATATGATACGCGCTGTCACATCATCTGTAATATGGTGTTATTCCATATCAATCAAGTTTGAATTGTTTGTTTATGATTTTATATTCAATTTAGATCTTTTCATTTATTAGTTACCAATTGTTTTTAAATTCTATGCCGTACATGATAATACAACCCATGCTTTACTCTTGGATTCTAGTTTATATCATTTTATTATGTGATTGGATTTGTCGATTAATTTTTCACGGTTAATTTATAATTTCTTATCTTATTTTTAAAAGACATCACTGTTTATAAAAAAAATAACATATCCCTATTCTTTTTCGATACGAGATTATACACCTTATCTCTCTCCTTGAAGCATGAGGGGTGACACATGTACAATGGCGGATGTAGTAAGATGCAAGGTGGACTCGTGTCTACTCTAAATATATAATTTTTTATTAATTATTTATTTTATTGAGTGACCTTAAAATTTTATTTATACTTATCTACGTATAAAATTTATATGTTGTTAATACTCAATATATATGTACCCTTCCTCGATTTTTTTTTAAATTCTTTCGCTGCATATGTTCTTTACTAGGAGCAAGTTTTTACACTTGAATAGATAATTAATTTATATAAATTTAGAATATGGGAAAAGAAATAAAATAGTTTTGACATATACTACATGTGGCATAAACATTAAAGTTCATGGTAAATAAAAAACCCGAAGACAATTCACTGATGTGATTTAGCAGACTAGGTGAATGATTAAAATGTGAAGATTTAATGAAAAAAATATTTGAAAAATATTATAGTTAAAAAAAAACGGGGCCTATCCGAGTAAGAGCTAAGAAATTTCTTTCAACTTTCAATTTCTTCCACTCAACCTAAAAGACAATCCATCTGTATTGCAAGTTTTCACTTATGTTTATATGTGTGGTTCTTGGACAAATGTAGATATATAATGTGTTTTCTTTACAAATCCTGTACTGAGATTTTCTTGGAAAGAAAATAAAATGAAATTATAGAAGTGGATTTTGACATTCAACTTGAAAAAAAAAATCCTAAAAAAATCTGTGTTTGCACCTGGGATAACTATGAGGATTGTGATTAACTTCCATGTGTTTTGATATTTCTTAATTAACTTCAGTTCATTTCATAAACCCCAGAGGTCGGTAAATGTGTGGATTTGAAATATAGCAATTGCTTGAATGGTTCTGGCAACAATTGTTCGTCATAATGCCCTGCTGGATTCAAATACTCGAGTTTGCCATGCTAAATAGGTTGCAGCACTGGTATTGGAACGATATTTCTGTACAAAAACTAATAGAGAGAAGAAGCAACATCAAGTTGAAGCTGAAATATTTTACAATAAATGGAGGTTTACTTCTGCAACAACAACTGTCCGATGATAAAAGTAATGTGCAGAAAATAAAGTTTTTTGTTTCCAAAGAGCTGGAAAAGGCAACTGATCATTATATTGAGGGTCGATTCCTTGGTAGAGGTGCGCTGGGAACTGTGTATAAAGAAATGTTAACCGATGAAAACATTGTAGCAATTTACAAGTCTAAAATGGCGGAAGACAATAAATTAGACGGACAAGAGCTTAAACAATTTATCAATGAGGTGATGCTTTCCAAAGATGAAGGTCTCTTTGTTGGTTATGAGTTCATCTCCAATAGAACACGGTTTCAACATTATACATGAGTCGAATGAAGAGTTTCCTTTGACAAGGAAATTGCGTTTACGAATTGTAACAGAGATCGATGATGCATTATCCTACTTGCATTCTGCGGTTTCTATTCTCATTTATGATTCAGACCTCAAATTTAGCAACATACTCTTGAATGATAAATACAGAGCAAAAATGTCTGATTTTCAAACTTCAAAATCAGTTGCGCTCGAACAAACTCATGTAATCACTTGAGGACAAGGAACTTTCGGATATTTAGATCCGAGTTTTTTCGATTAAACCAATATACAAAAAAGAATGATGTATATAATTTTGAAATTGTTATTGTTGAACTTATAGCAGGACGAGAACCTTTTTCTTCCTGTTCAACATCTGGTTCAATTCTAAACAGTGGCGAAAATATTTTTTTACCTTTACACATTGAATTAAAAAAATTTAAGGAAGAAATTTATACCAACTTAAGCGTGTTTCTGAAAAAATGGGAATGCAGCTGCTCCCCTGGGGCTACAACTGCGTGCATCCGCCACTGATTCTGAACGATAGTGTTATTTATGCATATTCCTAGATTTATGGTTTCAAAAAGTACTTGTTTTGCGTTATGTTCTCATTGATTTGCGATAAATTTACATCACAACCATAAGGAAAACATCAAACTCCAAAGATAAATCATTTACAAACTCTAAGCTCACTTTCCGGGGACAAAGTTGGTGGCATAAGCCCAGGCGTTGTTATTGACTGGGTCGGCAAGGTGGTCAGCCAAGTTCTCCAATGGTCCCTTTCCGGTGACGATGGCTTGGACGAAGAATCCAAACATGGAGAACATTGCCAATCTGCCGTTCTTAATCTCTTTTACCTTGAGCTCAGCGAATGCCTCAGGGTCATCGGCAAGACCCAACGGGTCAAAGCTTCCACCCGGGTACAATGGGTCGGTCACCTCACCGAGGGGACCACCGGCAATGCGGTAACCCTCAACAGCTCCCATCAAGATTACTTGGCAAGCCCAGATGGCCAAGATGCTCTGAGCGTGGATCAAGCTTGGGTTGCCCAAGTAATCAAGTCCACCCTCGCTGAAGATTTGAGAACCCGCCTTGAACCACACGGCCTCCCCGAACTTGACCCCGTTTCTGGCCAGAAGCTCGGGGAAAACACATCCGAGAGCCCCCAACATGGCCCATCTGCAGTGAATGACTTCGAGTTCACGGTTCTTAGCAAAGGTCTCCGGGTCAGCTGAAAGTCCAGCAGTGTCCCAACCGTAATCACCTGGGAACTCTCCGGTCAAGTAAGATGGAGGCTCACCGGAGAGTGGACCCAAGTACAAAACCCTGTCGGGACCGTACCATGGGCTCCCGGAGGCAGCAGGCTTGGTGGCTGTTTTCCTCATGGAAACACGGCCATTACCCTGGATTTCAGGGGTGGAAGGAGAGAGCTTCACAGCCTTTCCGGCGAACGATGGGGAAGAGAGAGCCATTGCTGCTGCTGCCATTGTAGAGTGAGAGGTTTTGTTGGGCGGTGAATGTGGGTTTGAGAGTGATGGGGAAGGAGGTAAATGGTGTAGGTTAATATAGGGAGTGGAGAGATAGGTAGGCTCCCTAATCCTTATCGACGCAGCATCTGTATCTCGCATTTCATTGGGTATTGAAGATTTTGATATTTTCCATGGAAGCCTACTTGGCACCATTTCAATCCACATATTTACTAAACAATCTCAAAAAAAAAAAAATGTTAAACGTCTAGATTTCTCAAGGGTCGTCGGGATGGCCATTGGCCACCGACCACTGTAACAGAAATCCACTGTTTGAAACTTTTTAAAGTTGTTGATTGTTTTTGAAATAACTGCAAATACATGTTTTTTTTTAACTTTTGAATTCAGTAGATTTGGATGAAATGAACAGCTGGATATTTTGAAATTGTATGTAAAGTAAAGTACATCAATAATTATTAAACTATGAAAAAAAATTATTATTTTGAGAATTGGCCTTTCAAAAATTATAAAATGATCCTTCAATTAATCGAACTATTACAAATAGTCATTCAAAATTATAAAATAGTGTAACAGTTTAATTAATTTTGATGATTGTTTTGTAACGATTTGATAATTTTAGTGATTATTTTTTAACAATTTGATAAATTAAGGTTAAATTACACTAGTAGTCATTGAATTTTTAATATGCTTTCACTTTGATTATCAAACTTTTATAACTTTCATTACAGTCACTAAACTTTTAATTCATTTTTTATTATGGCCACTGTTGTTGAAAATTATCATTAAAATATTCTTTCCTAAACCCCCAATTTTAAGAATTGACAATCGCTACAAAAGGTCGATCTTTCAATGAACGAAGAAATCGATGGTCAATCCCAACAATGGGAAGGCTCCATTTGATTAGAAGATTAACCTATTTTGTTTTTCAAAGTGATCCAATGGTTGAATGTGAGAGATACGAAAGTTTTAGCTTTTAGTTTCAATTGGGATTTGATTGATATTTGAAGAGTTTGAAGGTTTTTCAATGACTTTGAACTTATGGAAAAGAAACGAAAAAGAAATGTAGTTGTTTGGTGATCTTTTTGATTGGATAAGCCACTAAATGGAAACAAAAATGGCGACAAAATGAGGTAACAATCCGATAGAAACTAAAAACTAAATTTTCTCTGATTCATTATTGTTAATTGTCAAATCAACTTGAAATCAAACTATGTTAATCTTATGGCCAAATGGAACCATCCCACGTTGGAATTTACCTATGACTGTTTCATTCATCAGAAAATTGACCTTTTGTGACGGCTGCCAATTCTTAAATTTAGAGGGTTTTTTGGAAGAATATTTTAATAGCAATTTCCACCGACAATAACCAAAATGAAAATGAATTAAAGTTCAATGATTGTAATGCAAGTTTTTAAAGTTTAGTGACCAAAGTAAAAGCACTCTAAAAGTTTAACGACTAACGGTATAGTTTATACAAATTTAATAACTTAAAAAAATCTTTGACCAAAATGATTTTTTTCATAGTTTAATGATTACTAGAATACTTTACCCAAAATGATTGTAATGCAAGTTTTTAAAATTTAGTGACCAAAATAAAAGCACTCTAAAAGTTCAACAATTACCAATATAGTTTATCTAAATTATTAACTTTAAAAAAATCTGTGACCAAAATGATTTTTTTTCATAGTTTAATGATTACTAGTGTACTTTACCCAAAATATTAACAGCCTTTGACGATGTCCCTCTAGTGAAATTTGTTTAAGCATACACATTCACCCAGTACGGGAAAGCTTCATTCCAATTTTTTTTTTTCTACTTGAGCATCTAGTTAGGCACCTGCCAGTGCCACTCCTTCCATCACCCGAAATTGTTTTTATTTTCTAGCCTAAGAAATATATAAACATCTATTTTTTTGATAATTTCCTTTGTTAAGTAGAGTAGGATGTGGCAATGGATTTTGATCGAAATGCATTTCCATTAATTAATATTAAAACCACCTCTGTCGTGCAAGAATTCTTGACCATGCAAAGCATAATAGAGTTGAAATGTTGGCTTTGTGCCAACTAGAACAGTTGTGTTGTGTGTCTGTGCTATCCGACATCACAAGTGGCATAATATGATTGGAATAACAAGGAACATTTAAATTGCGGCTGATTGTCCATCACATTACCTTCACCCAAATTATCCAACGGTTCGATAAGCGATAAGTGGCCCCAAAAGCTGCCTACTAGACATTGCAAAACCAGACTCCCAAAATGTTGCAAACCAATGGAAATTGAGATATCGATATCCTAAGACAAGGGGGTAAATTTGGGGAATGAAAGTTAATATTTAGAATATGATGGATGTTAGGAGATATTTAGAGATATGAATTATTTTTTACAGTGTAAAGGGAAAATGTCATCTGCAGGTGGCGTCTTTTATTTTTTTCAATATTTTTTCAAGGGCATCACCTGTAGGTGGTCTTTTTCTTTTTTTAATATTAAAAATAGGGAGAGTGCCACCTGATGGCGTCTTTGGGGAAAATATTTAAAAAATGGAGGATACCACCTGCAGGTAGTGTCTTCCCCTTACACTATAGAAAATGACATATATCTCCAAATATCTCTCAACATCTCCTATATTCTAAATATTAACTTTCATTTGACCTATATATCGAATGGAACCCAAGACAAAGACCCTTTTTCCTTACAAAACACCACCCAACCGTGCCCAAATATAACATCTCCTATAAATTTCTCTTTAGTTCATCATTCACCGCTTATCACTTTCAATAGTACAATGGCAGCAACAACAATGCCTCTTTCTTCCCTATCATTCGCCGAAAAGGATGTAAAACTCTCTCCTTCCACCCCTAAAATCTAGGGAAATTGACGTGTTTCCATGAGAAAAACAGCCGCTAAGCTTGTTGCCTCTGAGAGCCCATGGTACGGTCCCGACAGAGTTTTGTATTTGGGTCTACTTTCCAGAGAGCCTCCATCTTACTTGACCAGAGAGTTCCTAGATGACTACTGTTGCACGTAATAAGTGCTCCGCAATTGTGCAAGTGTACACGTCGCAAGTTATAGTATAAAAGATATCGTATCCACAAGGATTGGTGCCACTTCAAGAATCTAATCTCTTGCACTGTAAAAAGTAAAATGACACAAGTAGAAGATTGTATGAGTTTAACTAACAACTAAACTAGAAAACAAATAAGTAAAAGAAGATGTAATCAAATGAGAGAGAATATGCCAGGTTATCGTGAGTTGAGGTGTGATAGCCGATTGGATCGTCTTGGTAAAAGAGTGCAAGGGCAACTCAGTTGTCGTGGCAACTTGCTCGGCGGGATTACCTTGGTAACTAATCGATGGTTGCCTGGGCGACTAGCTGGGGAACTACTTGGGCGACTGGGCAGCAACTTCAAGGTTCAGCGGAGCGTTCTTCAATGGTTTCTTCTTATCCCTAAGTCGAAACTCTAGCTATTTGTGCATGCCTTGATAATACATCCCTGCGTGAATCAAGAGTGAACAACAACCAATCTTGCGATCTTCTTAGCCGTTGAAATCCTTAACTTATTGAATAAAGACCATACTCATTCGTTTCTTGAATCTAACTCTCCCGATATTAGATAAATAAATGAAGTTACGAGATCCTCTTCCAATTCACTCGCAAACAAGAATAAGAACCAAGAATGAGTAAACCTTGAATTGAAAGTGCAAACTTTTATTACCTAAACAAAATCCAATTGTTTCTCACAACCACAAGACACAATAACCTTAGCCAAATAGATTTAGTTCATGGCTAGGTTCCAAAGAAACACAAAACAAAGAATTCCTAGCATAAGCCTAATGGAACAAGAAAGAAAAAATATGAAGAATGGTTGAGCCTTGTCGATATCTCCCCCTTGCTCTTGTCGAAAATTCTCTCATCTCTCTCCCCTTTGGAGTTGACGGCATGGTCTTGAATTTATAGGGCTAGGTCAAAGTCTTTTTTTGAGGAGGAAGTTAAGTTGGAATTAAATTATCTTTAAAGAATATAATTCTTTATTATATTTAAATTCCGTCTAGAACTTCTCCTATCTTCTTGGAATTTAATTTCTCATTGACCTCTTCATGGAAATCAAACTCCTTTGGGATTTAGCTTTGCTCCACGTCATCTTAGGCTTATCTAGTCATCGATTTCGACTACCATATCATCTTATCCCTTATCGAAAATTGCCCTGGCAACTAGCTCGGCACCTCCTTCATGCATTGCCCTGGCAACTAGCTCTGCAGCTCCTTCATGCATTGCCCTAGCAACTGGTTCCAGCCTTGCTTTGGCAAGTGATTCTGCACACACACACACAAAACACACCAAAGCAATATTTTTGTCCATAAAATTAAGCAAAATATGAAATCAAGCTTGTCCACCAAGGAAACAATGCAAACATGCATGAATGACTAATAATGCAACTAATATGAGCCTAAGTCTAACAATAATATGAGCAAAAAAGGTAATAAAAATAATACTTTTGAACACTTATCAACTACGGTTGGGACACTGTTAGACTTTTAATTGACCCAGAAACCTTTGCTAAGAACCGTGAACTCGAAGTCATTCACTGCAAATGGGCCATATTGGGAGCTCTCGGATGTGTTTTCCCTGAACTTCTATCCAAGAACGGAGTCAAGTTCGGGGAGGCCGTGTAGTTCAAGGCGGGTTCTCAGATCTTCAGCGAGGGTGGACTTGACTACTTGGGCAACCCAAGCTTGATCCACGCTCAGTTTATCTTGGCTATCTGGGCTTGCCAAGTTATCTTGATGAGAGCTGTTGAGGGTTATCGCATTTCTGGTGGTCACCTCAACCCATTGTACTCAGGTGGAAGCTTTGACCCGTTGTGTCTTACCGATGACCCTGAGGCATTCGCTGAGCTCAAGGTAAAAGAGATTAGGAACGACAGATTGACAATGTTCTCCATGTTTGGATTCTTTGTCAAAGCCATCGTAACCAGAAAGAGACCATTGGAGAACTTGGCAGATGTTGCATGTTTTGAATGCTACGCAAATGGTGCAAGTATACGCGTCGCAAGTAATAAAGTGATATGATAAGTATCGAGTATCGTCTCCACATGGATTGGTTTGGGCCACTTTGCTTAAGTTACTGCATTGAAAAAGAAATAGATTGATATGGATGAATAATAAGTAAAATAAACTAAGTAAATAGAAATAAAGGATAGAGTAATCGAATAAGAGAGTAGGCCGGGTTATCGTGAGTTGTGGAGTGATAGTTGAATGGACTGTCGTAGTAATTGAGTACTAGAGTGGCTCAATCATTTCCTCTATTGGATCAGTCGGATTGCCTGGGCAATTCTACGATTGCTTGGGCAATTGGGAATGGAGCGATTGCCTGGGCAATTGGGTGACAACCTTCAAAGTTCAACGAAGAATTCTTCAATGGCTTCTCGTTATCCCTAACTCGAAACACTATTGATTGTGCATGCCTTGATAATACATCCCTGCGTGAATCAAGGGTAGACAATAACCGATCTTGCGCTCCTTTTAGCCGTTGAAATTCGCAACTTATCCCTAAGTCGAATTAGTCTTCACCATCGATTGATTGAATAAAGACCATGCTTATTTGTTTCTTGAATCCAACTCTCCCGATATTAGATAAATGGGTGAATTCATGAGATCCTCTCCCAATTCACTCGCAAAATTTAAGAACCAAGAATGAACAAACTTTGAATTAAAATTGCAAACTCAAATACCTAAACAAATCTAATCGTTTATCAAAACCAAAAACCCTAAATAACCCAAGCCAATTAACATCAATTCATGGCTGGGTTCAAAAGATATACAAAAAATAATCCCCAAACATAATTGGATAAAAGAGATAATTCATCTATCTTATCTTTATCCTCAAACTCAAACTCCTTGTAAAACTCTTGGAATTTAATCTCCTTTTAATCTCTTCTTGAAACTCTAACTCTTTTAGGATTTATTCCCATAAAATCAGCAGCCACATCTTCTTGTCCTTAATTGTTGCGGCAATTGCTTCGGCAATTTCCTACTCTCTTGGGCAATTTGATCATGTACACACCAAACACACCCTAGCAACAATTTTTTCTATGAAAATTAACCAATTTCTGTAATCAAGCACGGCGATGAAGGAAACAATAAAATTATGCATGAATGACTAAATATGCAACTAAAATGAGCCTAAGTCTAGCAATAATTAAGAGTAAATAGGGTAAAAATATAGTATTTTTACACACTTAACATACCCCTAAACTCGAACTATTGCTTGTCCTCAACCAATGCAAAACTAACAATTACTTGCCAAGACTTTAATCATCAAAATTTTGCTTCGAAATTGACTTCAATCCTCATAATCGTGGCACAAAGTATGATTGCTTTTCAATTATTCGGACGACACAAACTTTACCCGAAATTGAACTATAATGCTCATGACAATGTATGTGTGGAGTTGTGTAAAAGTTGATTTTTAGGATTCCATGTGAACAATAGGTTTATCAAATTAATTATCGGGGTATTTTTCTTTTACTAGAGCCAGTTTCGGGCACCTCTAGCAAAACATGCAAATTTTCAACTAGAGCCAGTTTCGGGCACTTCTAGCAAGACATGCAAAAAAAAAATTTATCAACTAGAGCCAGTTTCAGGCACCTCTAGCAAGACATTATTATATATATATATATATATATATTCTTAGATGAGACCAGAGCCGGATAGACACCTCTAGTTTACAATTTCAATTTTAATCAATCAACTCAATTTTTAAATAACCTAAGTTCACTAAGTCTCATTTAATCAATCAAGTCACTACAGTGTAAAATTATATTCAGCATTATAGTAGAATTCTAAGTGTTATCTATGCGCATCCTAAAACTAATTAGGATTCCATGTGAACAATAAGTTTATCAAATTAATTACTGGGGTATTTTTCTTTTACTAGAGCCAGTTTCGGGCACTTCTAGCAAAGCATGCAAAATTTCAACTAAAGCCAATTTCGGGCACCTCTAGCAATGCATGCAAATTTTTTTTATCAACTAGAGCCAGTTTCAGGCACCTCTAGCAAGACATTATTCTTATTCTTATTATTATTATTATTATTATTATTATTACTATTATATATATATATATATAAGACTAGAGCCGGATAGGCACCTCTAGTTTACAATTTCAATTTTAATAAATCAACCCAAGTTTTAAATAACCTAAGTTCACTAAGTCTCCTTTAATCAACCAAGTCACAGCAGTGTAAAATTATATTCAACATTATAGTCGAATTCTAAGTGTTATCTATGCGCATCCTAAAATTGAAAGTTCTATCAATTAAGTGCAGTGGTAAACTCATCATAAGATATCCAACAAGTCTAGGCAAATTAAATCCAATCAAAGGCATGACAAGTAATATATGCAACCTATATGCTATTACTAAAAATGAATGCAACTAAACATGAAACTAATTAGAAACAAATACCCCCCAAACTCGAGAGAAACATTATCCTCAATGCAAGTAAAAATTAAAATGTAAATGAGTTAGTTGGAAAGGTCGTCACCTTGAATGATGAGTTTTCTTCGAGTCATTTGCTTGATTTTTTTTCAATTCACGATGGTTGAGTGCGTGTGGCTGGTGGTGCGGCTTGAACTTTTACTTTCGTCATCTCATCGCGTGTTTTACTCTCTTCATGGGTTTCTTCAATGATTAAAGCTTTACGCTTCGGCTTTGGTGGTGCGGCCGGTTATGATGTTACGGGTTTGGAGATGGACTCGTCCAAATCGGTGAATCCGTGCAGGGATTTAGTGTGAGCTGGTTCAGTCATGAGTGCCTTGCTTTTATCTTTTGCGACAGTTGCCTCGGTATTTTTAGTTGTATGGGGAACTAGTTTGGTAGAAAAACTGGGAAGGGAATGGTGTAATAGATATATCGCGATCCTTCATGTATCGCATGAACAGCAGCTGTTGAGCCTATATCTACTCTAATTATTGTCCATAAAATTAAGCAAAACATAAGTTTTGAAAAGTAGGGGTCAATTCACAATTATATTATTTTTTTGAAAAAAATATAAAGGACCAAATAATAAAAAATAAACCTAGTCGGGGGGCAGCAGCCCCTCCCAGGATCTTAATAGCTCCGTCCTTGGGGATGATGGTATTATCATGGAACATACGAGGTGTGGTGTATGCGGCGAAGGATCAGTGTTTATGCTCAACTAAGTTTTTATGGGAGTCGAATACTTGACACGTTGATAAGCAATGCACTGTCATGGTCTGTAGGGAGTGATTTCAATGTGGTGGCTTCGGAAACGGAGGAAGTGGTGCAGTGTGGCATGGCAGACTTTGTTGATTTTATTGAGAAAGCGAGTCTAGTGGACATTCCGTTGATGGAGAAGCGTATTACATGGTTAGGCTAGGGTGAAATGAATGGTATACTTTGAACTTGGAATATGGTGAAGTTTGGTAATGTGGAGAATCAGGCTACGATGATGATAAAAAGAATTGTGAGGGCGTGTTGTGGAGGGCATGTTTGGTGCAGATGCATTGCTTATGTTGCTGGCTTCAGCTTGTGTGCATCGAGTATTTTGGTTAATTTGCTCTAGTTTTGGTGTTTAATTTGTTCCTTTATTTTATTTCGGTGCTTCGGTCTCCTAATATTATCATATTCTACTGTTTTTATTTATCTTATGTATAAGGAGGTTTTTAGTACTGCATATGATAATATCCATTTGTATGATATTTTACTCTAAAATATCATACTTGTTGATAAAAAAATCTACAAAATCATATGATTTAACTAAATATACAACATTAATAATAAAATAACCAATTTCAATCATCAAAGCTATTTAAAACACTTAATTGTATCTTCCAAAGGATGAATGTGAAAAAAATTGATTTCGAAACAACTTCTCACACCTTTTATCTCTGCATAAAAATCACAATATATTAGAAACAATTTAATTTCCTTTAAGTGTGCTTCTGCTTGCTGGTAACCTGGGATGAAGCCTGGTTTCTGGTTCGGTGCTTCTGCTGTTATAGGTTGAAGACTGAAAATTTCCTGAAGTGTGCTGCAGATTAGGAGCATAATCTAAATTGTGCATGGAATACGTGAAAGTGTGGTTGGGTTATGCTAAGGGCCGTTCCTAAAATTTTAGTGGCCCTAGGGCGAACTTAAAAATTGGGCCCTAAATTAGGGATTTAAATTGCGGTTGCGATCGTATATTCGGTCATGTTGCGTTTATTACTGTTACAGACATAACGAATGTTATTTCTATCACTGCGGGTATCGCAGTTGTGAAATTTTTATAACATATGCTATTGTGGACATAACGGTTGCAGGTATTATGGTTTTGGATGGTGTCTCTACCGCTATATAACGATCTTTGTTGCGGTTACATACCCATATTTAAATACATGTCTATAATATCAAGTGTTAACAAAAAAATAAATTTTAAGAGTACGTCTATAATAACAAGTATTAAAAAAAATAAATTTTAAGAGTATGTTCATAATAATAAATAGTGGGAAATGTCCATAATAATAAATAGTGGGAAAAATATGTCCCTTAATAACAAGTATTAAAAAATTTAATTTTAATATTTGTTATTACGAGCATACTCTTAAAAATTAAATTATCTTTAATACTTATCATTAGGGGCCCAATTATCCCCCAATATTTATTAATATGAACATACTATTACGATTTAATTTTTTTAATACTTGTTATTGGTGCCCTCAAAACTTATCCAGCTATATATATATATTCCTACATTTATCACTGTTTTTTATCCACTTGTAAAAATTAAGAATTATGCTTTAATTTGAGCCTGGAAATGTGTATGGAAGTAGAGGTAAATCGGTTTTGTATTGGAATGTTCTACAGTTGTAACTTTAATCCCACGGTGTGTATTTTTTTCTTCCATTTAAATTTAGGGAAGTTTTTAACGAGACACATTGTCGGGTTTGAGTTTTGAACTATTTTAATAAAAAATCGAATGCTGAGAAAAAAAAAGAAACAATTTAATTTTACCGAATAAAACATTAAAAATAAAATGTTAAAATTTTATGATAATTACCATAATAATACTTACACGAAGTTATCTTTCATCAGCTAATACGAAACCAAATACTCTAAAATAACTCGAATATATATCTTAATTCAAAACAAAATAAATAACTACAGTTCTTTCTCTCCACGCAATTCCAACTCTTCTAAATTTAAATCTAACTACAACTCATACACACACTAATACAATAATGGGTAAAGTACACTAATAGTCACCGAACTTTTAGAGCGCTTTTATTTTGTCATTGAATTTTTAAAATTTTCATTGGGGTTACCCAACTTTTATTTCACTTTCATTTTGGTCCCTCCCTTTACCTTCCGTTAGAAAATGCTGACTTGCTCGCTAATTTTCCTTTTCCCCAAGGGTAAACTACATAAATGCTCATCAAACTTTTAGAGTACTCTCATTTTGGTCACCCAACTTTTAAAACTTTCATTGGGGTCACACATTTCCCACTCTCCCTCCTTCCATCATTTTACTGCATCCTTTCTCCATTCTCTTTTTTGCTACCTTTATTTAACCGCATTGTTTAATGAATTCGTCATGGATCCATTGTTAGTGTTGGCTAATAGAGAAAATAGACGAGCATAGATGTTAAAATACGTCGGTCAAAGTTAAAAAAAAGATAATGGAACTTTGAAACAAACACAA
The DNA here is from genome assembly GCA_019671005.1 of Hibiscus mutabilis. Classification (NCBI taxonomy): domain Eukaryota; kingdom Viridiplantae; phylum Streptophyta; class Magnoliopsida; order Malvales; family Malvaceae; genus Hibiscus; species Hibiscus mutabilis. The sequence goes on from JAGYYJ010003106.1 coordinate 91,883, forward strand.
AAGAGAGTGGAGAAAAGATACAAGTTGCGATGAAAAATAGAGTAAGAAAAGAAAATCAACGACTGAGAACAAGCTGCAACCAAACACAAAAGCATCTATCAAAACAACATCGATCATGATGGCAAACAAGGACGGAGGGATGTATGGGTTGCCCCTCTCGATTTTAGGTCCTTATTAGTTTAAATACTTATCAAATAAGATTTTTGTCCCTATCAATTTTTATATTTAAAGGTTTAATAGGCTTTTGCCCCTCCTAATGTTTGATCCTAGCTCCATATCTGATGGCAAAGTAAATTAATGTTTGAATTTAAACATGGGGTGCATCAAATCTGCTTATATTCTTGGAAATTTGTGGAACAACTTTTGGATGCAACTTTTAGAAGTAAACTAAAATGTTATACTCTTGGTCAATAATTAACCTCAATGTTTGTTTTTTTTCTCTCTTGTACTTATTAACCTTGAAGTAGCTTGAAGATGAGGTTGCATACAATGTGATTTATAGATTAAAATAATGGCTTTACATTACAGACTATTAAAAAAACATGATATATAAAAAATAATTTATGCTGGTAAATACATCAATCTACACAAGTGGATTTTTTATAAAAAAATTGATAATCATAAGGTAAAATTTACTTCTTACTTTTACTTTTTTATACATTGAAAGAGTTTTTTTCTTAAACCAATGGGATTGCTTTAAAGCAAAACAAAAGTTGGGTGACCCCAACAAAAGTTTTAAAATTTCTGTGACCAAAATGAAAATGCCTTAAAAGTTTAAAGACCATTTATATAGTTTACCCTTGAGGAAAAGGAAAACTAACGGGCCACGTCAGCATTTTATAACGGAAGGTAAAGAGAGGTATCAAAATAAAAGTTGAGTGACTCCAATAAAAATTTTAAAACTTTGGTGATCAAAATAAAAGCACCCTAAAAGTTTGGTGACCATTGGTGTACTTTACCCTACAATAAATTATATCTCATCACCTTTATCACCCAATTAAATAACTCTCCCACCCGTTTACCCATTCAATTAATTACGCCATTTTATGTTAAAAAGAAATTTTAATTACCCCGCTGCCCCCGGCATGCAGGCTCGCATGTCTACTATGTCACGCCTATCAGCCCATCAGTCTGTACCGCCTCGCCAGCTGAAGTAGATCTGTGTGCAAGACGACTTGACTGTTCATGAAATCGGCACAAGCACTAGCCAACTACATAAATCTTTTAATAAAAAATTATAAACTGTAAAGTCGGCATACATTAAGTTGATATTTTTACCGTAAAAAATATCATAGATCCGAGAATAAAATGATAAGTGCAATATTTAGAGAATTTTTTCCCACCGCAATATTTAAGAAATTTAGCCGTAAAGATACAATAAAAAGCAATCCATAAAACATAAATCGAAAAAGTAGGTTTTTATTAATCGTCAAATCATAATTTTAAAAATAAGAAGTCCCATTCTAAACAACAAAACTACAAGAAAATCTAATCTTCCAGTTCCGAATATCTAGGATTTGATTATCTAGTTCCATTTCCTGACAAATTTGATTAGACATTTCCAGCCTCGAGTTTAGACGAAAATCATCGAGATAGTGCTGATAAACAAAAGAAGCAAATCCCCAGATGGCCAAAAACATGGAAATGGCCTTGATTCCAGTCATAGGATCCTGGAAGAACACTCTTGCCAACACGGGAACAATGGGTATCCCTAACATGCCGATAACATTCGAGAAAAGGGAAGACGCTTCAAAGATCAACCCCACCACACCAATCCAGCAAACTTGCCACCCGATCGCTATCCAAACCAGAACGTTCACGTACGATGACTTCCCCAGTTTAAACCCTTCCATCTCTTTGCCCAAACTCTCCCATTCCCCACTGCCGAACAGACCCACCAAGATTACCAAAGTTGCAACCAACGACGGGCGGATTGCCATGTCCAGCACAACCTTGAATGTTTGTTTCTTCAAAATCTTTTCGAAACAAAGTTGTGTTAGAGACAGCAATAATCCGTAAGCTGCTGAAGCAGCGACCGTACATAAAAATCCAATCACGTATTTCCCTTTGGAAACTTGTGTGGAACCGGAACCTGTGGAATCGTTTTGGAATATGAGAAGGGTCGAAGAGAATGTTAGGAGAACTAAAGAGTTGATTATGAAAGGGGTGAACTTTGGGGAATTAAGGAAGAAGGAAAACAAGGCATTGAAAGCTAATTGAGAAGCACAAATGAGGGAAAAAGTGGAGACTGGGAGATATAAAAGGCCAACTGCATACATCAGGCTAACGGCTGCCGAGAGTAGTCCAAGTCCAGAATACATGCCCGAAAGAACTAAAACAGATGGTGGGGCTGTTGTTCTGTTGCTATTTTTTGTGTTGTGGTTTGCAGATTTGTATGATGAAAGGTAATACAAGAGAATGAGGATTGGGAAACCGGCAACTTGGACAAAGGTTACTAACCACTTGCTGTTACCACTTACCACCTTTGTCATAATACAGCCTTCCCAGAAGTACAGCCATGGACGAACCCGAAAGCGAGAAAAACGTATAGATTGTCATTAGGAGCCACCATTTGTAGGTTCTTTGTCGAGTGATTGTCGTGTTGGTAATGCTCAAAGAAGGTAAAGAGCACTTATTCCACATGGATAAAGAACGTCACTTGGTAAGGGGTATATAAGGAGTCTTCCTTACCCTCCCTTAGTGAATGTAGTAAGTCAACTCTCTCGTACACGCATTCTGCTGCCGCTGGGCTGGTTGTGGTAATACATGTTTGGGTGCTCTTTTATTTTAGAGAAAATTCGGAAGAATTTTTATTTTTATTTTTTTCCGATTTTTTTTATTATTTTTTTATTAAAATATTAAAGAGTGTTGAGATAATATTTTTAATAAAACGCACACTTATTCGGGATATTTTATGGAATAAAACACCGATTTACAGCAGTGTTTAAGCTGTAATTAAAATGCATTTTGAATCACCGTTTATTGCCATACAAGCGCAGCACAAAATGAATCTGGATAGTTTTGGGGCCAGATTCATTGATTCAGTACAAAGACCTTTTATGGCAGTCAAACGTTTTTCTTGAATTTTATGAAAGAATCAGAATCAATCCCGAATTAATGGTGAAATTAAAAACATTGTTTTTACCGTTTTGACCCCAGTTTTTCCATTATAAGTAGAGGTTCTCTGTGGTCATTTTAAAACCACTCCGAAAATTTTCAACACTTCCCTTCTCTCGTTAGAAAATCATTCTTTCCCGTTCTTACTGGTTGAAGAGCAATACCGCCACAAGTCCACTCTAATTTCGGGTGTACAAATATTTAGAGAGTCCGTGCTAACCTCAGGGGACGAACGCCTACAAGCAGTGATTACACACATTGAGGCGAAATCGTTTTTAAGGCAGTGGTCTATACCACGACACGGTCATTTTTATCCATTTTTCACTTCGGTTTAATTTTACAGTCAGTACTAATGATTTGATTTTGCAGTATTTTACCAACACGTCGTCGACTGGATGATGCTTTCATTTGTAATTGTAGGTTCTAATTTGTCTTCCTCTGCTGATAAACAATCAGTAGTTTTACATGTTAATTTCCAGCAATTAATCATGATTTGTCTTTAAGAAAGGAAATCAAAAAGTATATAAGATGATCATCAATAGGGGCAATAGCAGAAGCCAAGGAGTTGAAACTTGAAAGCTGACTTACCCAGGATCTGGAGTTGCATTTCTGGAGCTTCCCCCATGTCAAAGTTTGGGCTTTAGAGCAGTTCAATATTCAATCAGAGATCAAAAGGAGAAAACTAGACAAAAGAAGCTAACTAAAGGCGGATAAACTGGGAAACCAAAGCATATGGCGCCTAGATTGGCTGTTGTGCAGCGTATGACTTGAGAAATGTGGGGCAACTCTGGATTGCTTTGCAGGAACTGGAGACCACTCATTTTAAATTCCTACACTAGAAGCTCGGTACTTGGGATGCCAGTGGGTCGAGTTTTATGGTAACCCATCCCACTTTACACCTAATTGCGTGGGAATGAGTACCCATTCTGCATGTGGTGAAATGGTGATAAAGACAAAAATTAAACTCGTTGTTAATGCTGGGACTGATACATTTCTGGTCTGCTCAGAAATATGGACAATTGGACATATGTGATGGATCCGAAAATTTAAGGTGTTCAACAAAGAAACTGCACAACTAACTACTTCATCCAAGAAAATTTTTGGTAAATGTTTTTCTTTTATTATGTTCCTCGTTATATTAAAAATGATGTGATCTTTTTACTTTGGCTTAAATATGAATTTGATATCTGAATTAAACACTTTCTTTCAAGTTGATATTTAAAAGAAATTTTGCTTTCAAGTTGATATTTGAACAAGACACTTTTTTTCAAGTTGATACAACAACATTTACATTCTAGCAATTTTGTCCTAATTTAAAATAGTTCAATAAATTCGACCCTATATATTTAAATTTTATCAATTTACTCTTTTTTCTTCTCCTAAATTATTTGTTATTCTCTTATAAATGTTATATCACTTTCTGATAAAAAAATTTAACAACAACTTATTATTTTATAGCCGGTTTTATCAATTTGTATGTGGAATTATCCTAAAATATTAAAATTAGTCAATCATCTGTCCACAATTAGTAAATGTTAGATACTGAATTTTTAAATATTTAGATTTGATATTTATCGTACATAAAAATTATATGTGTTTCTAATTAATTTTAGTTTAAGTTTCTTTAGTTGTTGAATTAGTTATACAATTTAATAATTGTAATGATTGATTTATGTTTGTAGCGATGTTTTTTTTCTCGCTAAAAAATGATTGTTTTTTATTTTTTGGAAATATTTAGTTTGTTTTGAAAATATTGTATTCCGCGTGGGATTTTAGAAAACCCGTGTTTTATTTAAAATTGGAGTCGCCACCGGCCACTCAAGGTGGACCGGACACCGTAGAAAACCAGAGATTTCAAAATATCGGGTTCGGGAGTCGGTTACGGATGGGGAAGGATTAGCACCCCCACACCGCCCAAAATTGGTACTTTAATAATTACCGCTTTATAAATATTAAACTTTCCGGATTAAAGTGACGATTAGATTAAAATTCGGTTATAAATGCGAGTAGATTTTAAAGGCCCCGTTATTCGAGAGTAAATGTCCAACCACTATCACTACGCCTGATACTGGCCCCGTTTACGCTCGAATAAAAGGGCACCGCATTGACAAAATATATGTTCGTTATGCAAAGTTAAAAAACATGGCAAATATAAATAAATATACTGTGATAAAAATATGAATAAATACTAACATAATAAATACTAATATAACATAAATAAAATACTGATCTAAAACATACATACATAACTATTAATTTAACACATAAATAAAAACATTTCTAACATAAATTAGATACTAGTCTAAAAAAACATACATATTAATCTAACTTATAAATAAAAATATATCTAACATAAATAAAATATTAATCTAAAACATAAATTTAAAACATATTAATCTAAAACATAGATAAACATACAAATTAAAAACACAATTAACTACTACTTCATTAAAATATAAAAATTACAACATAAATAAAAAAGAAAAAAATATACCTAATTAGGTGTTCGAATGACGAACCCCGACTGGACCCCACCGAGATCTACCACGACCTCTCCAAAAATACTAACTAGATCGGACCTAAAATAGGACCCCAATCGAACCGGTTAGGACCGAGGATATTACCCGGTCCTGGGCTAGCCGAATTGGCCTGCCGCCGATTCCAATTGTTGCTTGCAATTTTCCAATTGAAATTGCCTTTGCAATTCAATTTGCTTGCTGCAATTGCTTCTTTTCTTTTTCCAATTCACCGCTGCAATCCTCTATTTATAGGGGATTGGGGGAGGCATGTGGGTGACGTGGACCACCCTAAACCACTCCTTTTTTTTTTCTTTTTTTTTTGCTTTTTTTTTAATTTTATTATTATTTATATATATTATTACAACAATACTAAAAATATTAAAAACCCGTACAAAAATGAGTGATTACAGTTGCCCCTCTTTGCTTGTTCTTGTGAAACGAGAACAAAGCAAAGATCAAAAGCACTCATTTTTGTCTTATCTGGCTAAACTTCTCTCCCTTTTGACGCGTCTTCTTTCTTTGGTAGATCTTTATTCTCTTCAGCGCATGTCTTCTTTCTTGTTTTGGTTGATCCACCTTGTCACTCTTGGGAAGCAAAGCCTTCAAAATGGGGGTTGTTTGTTGGGGAAGCCAAACCGAGTTCTTCTTGCTACATTATTGGTAATAAGCTAATACCTAAAGAGAGTTCGACCCATTTGCAACAACACCGGCGAAGAGACAGGGTCTACAAAATTTGATCCACTGCAACAGCGATTTAGGAGGCAAGATCGATAGGTAAAGTTCGATGTCCGATCCGGCTACAACTCGACGAAGAGGCAAGATCAGAAAACTGACAATTGTTCTCTCTTTTTTCTCTCTCTTTTTTTGTTTCCTTTTTTTTCATTCTTTTTCTTTTTTCTTTTTTTCTTTTTCTCTTTTTTCTCTTCTTCTTTTTTTTTCTTAAAACTTGAAAGTTGGTGAATTTTGACCAAGCTACAACACCGACGAAGAGGCATGATCTAGAGTTAGTAATGTTGATCCAGCTACAACACCGACGAAGAGGCAGGATCAAGAGTTAGTGAATTTGGTCTAGCTACAACACCGACGAAGAGGCAAGACCGGGAGTTAGTGAATTTGGTTCAGCTACAACACCGACGAAGAGGCAAAACCGAAAGTTAGATTTGACCCGGCTACAACACCGACGAAGAGGCAAGGTCAGAAGATTTGATCCAGCTACGACGACAAGCGAAGAGGCGAGGATCGATAGTTGTTCTTTTTGTGATCAAGCTACGACTCGACGAAGAGGCATGATCGTAATTTGGTTGAAAGCTCATTTTTCATTTTTTGATTTTTTTTTCTTTTTTTTTCTTTTTTTTTTCTTTCTTTTTTTTCCTTTTTTTTTCTTTCTTTTTCCTTTTTTTTTTTTTCTTGATTTTTTCTTTTTTTTTCTTCTTTTTTCCTTCTTTTTCTTTTTTCTTGATTTTTTTCCTTTTTTTTTGAGATACAACATTGATACAACTAGAAAGTTAGTGAATTTTGACCAAGCTACAACACCGACGAGGAGGCATGGTCTAAAGTTAGTAATGTTGATCCAGCTACAACACAAGCGAAGAGGCGGGATCAAGAGTTAGTGAATTTGGTCTAGCTACAACACCGAGCGAAGAGGCAAGACCGGAAGTTAGTAAATTTGGTTCAGCTACAACACCGACGAGAGGGCGAACCGCGATTAAATTTGACCAAGCTACAACACCGACGAAGAGGCAAGGTCCGGGAGATTTGATCCGGCTCGACACCGATGAAGAGACATGATCGGATAGTTTTCTTCTTCTTTTTCTTCATTTTTCATTTTTTGCTTTTTTTCCATTTTTCTTTTATTTTCTCTCCTTTTTTTTCAAAATTTTCCTTTTCCTTTTCTTTTTTTTGATTTTTGATTTTTTTTTCTTTTTTGGTTTTTTTCTTTTTCTTTTTCTTTTACTACCATTAAGATAAAAGGTAAACTCCGAGTAAAATTTAGGTCTAGCTGCAACACCGTCGAAGAGGCAAGACCTAGATAGGATTTGATCTGCTACACCACTCTAGGAGAGACTAGATCAAGAAAACGTGAGATCCATTACACCACCAACGGAGAGATAGGATCCGGATGGAAATTTTGATTTGCAACACCACCGACGGAGGCAAGATCTTCATTAAGTTGGCATACCACCTCGGCGGATGCATGATTTGCAAGATGTTGGGTGATCTGCGCCAGCGACAAATGAGATAATTTTTTTGAAAAAAATTGCCCGGCTTTTCTATCGATCGAGGGCATGATCTAGAAAGAATTTTTGTTGGCATCCGTCACACCATTGTCGGAGGAATCAAATCCTACAAAAGAACAAACATTAGTCAAGAATTGTCAAAGATTTTGTCATTTGATACCTTTTATTTTGGGTGTTTCCATCTTCATCGTGTTTGGCCTCCTCTAAGACTAAGGTTGGTTGTCGTGTTGTTGCCCCACGGCTGAAGATGTTCGTCTCTTTTTGAACCTGTTTATATATGTAAGAAAGATTTGCATGAATGTATCTAATTTTATGTCTAAATGCATGTGTCTACCCTAAATGCATGGTGATTTTGGTGTATGCACTTAATCTAAATGTATGACGTTTGCAATAATGGTTTAATGCAAGATGAATGCAATCTAAATGCATGAATGTGATATGATTTTTTTCGATCCTCAAAGGGATGCCCCTGACTCCTCACTGGTCCCGTCAGGATCTTGGTTTTTGTATGTAACGGTGCCCCAACCTCAACTTGGGTCCGATCAGTCATCTGGGTAAATGCCCCAACATTTTATTCATCCCTATGCCATCGTCTGAAACTGTTCTTGAATTTGACACTTTGAGTGTGGATTCTGTTGCCCCCTAGGTTGGGTTTATAAATTGTGTTGGTTCATGGTAGCTTATTATTTTTGATTGGGTGCAATTTTACAACTGTGGTCAAAGATGCAAGAGTTTGACTCGGCAATGAAGGCTGGACCTTGGCAAAGAATGCCCCCGGACTAGGACCTTGTTAGAGGCACATTATTTGTAAAAGATGTGGGGGTGCTTTTGGACATGCCCCAAGATCAAACTTTTGTAAGAGGCTTTGTAAGGTGCTAGATCGACCATCTTTGTTGTATTTAATGGGGCAACCCGAGGATTAGTTTTATTATTCTGAAAATGAATGCATGCAAAATGTGTCCTAAATAGATGCAATGCAAAATTAAGATTGTGATGATGTTGTGCAATGATGCAGGTGAACTCAGTGCGATGAGAATAAAACGAGTTAGTACCAAATAAAATGATTAAATAAAAATAAAGTAATAAAAACTGTACATAAACAAGAAACAAGGCACCAGAGCCTAAATAGGGTGACCACTAATCGGACAGAGTTTCACATGGCTCTAAAGGGTTAGCTCCTACGGCTCACTATATGCAGTTTTGGTGCTAAGAGGTACCCGAATTGTCCTCGCTGTCCTTTACTAAAAGTAGCAAGGCCCCCGGTCATCACCCATTATAGGCTCCTTTCAACCGGGTTCAACTCAGGGGGACCCATTCGCTTATACCCATACGAAGGAACGATATCCTCACGAAAGTATAAGGTACTCGAGCCCCGAAGGTACTTGCTAGGCCCATACGGGAGAACGATATCTCCACGAAAGCATTAGCGTTTTCCCCCCACTTAAAAACGGGTTTATATGCCATATTTTAAATGCGTTAAAATAAACGCGCAATTATAACCGAATGTTACTTTAATAGTCACTTTAATCCGGAATTTTCAATATTAATAGAGCGGTAATTATTTGAAAAAGCTCGACTCTCATTTGTTTTTGAAAAACAAAAATGTCCCCAGTGGAGTCGCCATCTGTAGCGATGTTTTTTTTTCTCGCTAAAAAATGATTGTTTTTTATTTTTTGGAAATATTTAGTTTGTTTTGAAAATATTGTATTCCGCGTGGGATTTTAGAAAACCCGTGTTTTATTTAAAATTGGAGTCGCCACCGGCCACTCAAGGTGGACCGGACACCGTAGAAAACCAGAGATTTCAAAATATCGGGTTCGGGAGTCGGTTACGGATGGGGAAGGATTAGCACCCCCACACCGCCCAAAATTGGTACTTTAATAATTACCGCTTTATAAATATTAAACTTTCCGGATTAAAGTGACGATTAGATTAAAATTCGGTTATAAATGCGAGTAGATTTTAAAGGCCCCGTTATTCGAGAGTAAACGTCCAACCACTATCACTACGCCTGATACTGGCCCCGTTTACGCTCGAATAAAAGGGCACCGCATTGACAAAATATATGTTCGTTATGCAAAGTTAAAACATATGGCAAATATAAATAAATATATTGTGATAAAAATATGAATAAATACTAACATAATAAATACTAATATAACATAAATAAAATACTGATCTAAAACATACATACATAACTATTAATTTAACACATAAATAAAAACATTTCTAACATAAATTAGATACTAGTCTAAAAAAACATACATATTAATCTAACTTATAAATAAAAATATATCTAACATAAATAAAATATTAATCTAAAACATAAATTTAAAACATATTAATCTAAAACATAGATAAACATACAAATTAAAAACACAATTAACTACTACTTCATTAAAATATAAAAAATACAACATAAATAAAAAAGAAAGAAAATATACCTAATTAGGTGTTCGAATGACGAACCCCGACTGGACCCCACCGAGATCTACCACGACCTCTCCAAAAATACTAACTAGATCGGACCTAAAATAGGACCCCGATCGAACCGGTTAGGACCGAGGATATTACCCGGTCCTGGGCTAGCCGAATTGGCCTGCCGCCGATTCCAATTGCTGCTTGCAATTTTCCAATTGAAATTGCCTTTGCAATTCAATTTGCTTGCTGCAATTGCTTCTTTTCTTTTTCCAATTCACCGCTGCAATCCTCTATTTATAGGGGATTGGGGGAGGCATGTGGGTGACGTGGACCACCCTAAACCACTCCTTTTTTTTCTCTTTTTTTTAATTTTATTATTATTATTTATATATATTATTACAACAATACTAAAAATATTAAAAACCCGTACAAAAATGAGTGATTATAATGTTATAATTGTTGCTCTGAGCTATTAGTTAAAGAATAATTTTACAATAAACATTATGCACCGTTACATATTATTAATCATTATGTATCATTAACTATTTTAATTATTTTTGAAATAATATGGACTGAAAGTGTTATTATCCCTTTTAGAATAAAATCTAAAAAATTATACTACTTTTTTAGATTTTTAGGTAAAGTAGACAAATGATAATTGAACTTTGTTATATTTTTCTATTTGGTAGCAAAACTTTCAATTGCTTCAACGATACCATTAAACTTTTAGTTTTGCTCTAAATTGGCCATTGACCCGTTAACAGTCATTAAAAGAGTGATGTGACAGTTAAAATATTTTGTGTAATAATATATTTAGTCTTTCATGTTTGCACATTCAAACAATTTAGTCCAAATTCAAAAAATAAATAAATTTAACCCTTATTATTTACAAATTATTTCAATTTGGCACTATTTTAATTAAAAATAATTTAACCATAAACACTGAACCTTAACCCTTAAACTCGAAATCCTAAACCCTTAAACTCTTAAACCATAAACCCTTAAACATTAATCCCAAAATCTAGTTTTGCATAAATTGAATTATGGACTAATTTGGAAGAAATAAAGAATCTGGTAGCTCAGTCTAAGAGAAATTAGGGATTAAATTGAAAGGAACCAGAACTTCTTGATTTGAGGAAATTAAGGACCAACATGTATCAGGTTGAAACTTTAAGTCATTAGTGTGAAGTTTTGAAATGATAAGTGACAAAGTATTTAGTTTACTCATTTTTGTTGAATTCCCAGTATATTGGGTTGGTTATGGCGTGAAAGAAAGGGAAATAGAAATCAGATTTTGATTGTGGAGAGAGAGAGAGAGAGATTGGAGAAACAGAGAGTGCGGTTCTTTGGAAGCCGATTCGTCGTTAATCGTGTCGCCGTTCATCTCACCGTCAGTATTATAAGGTTCAGCAAGTTGTCCTGAGTCTGCCGGTGTCTTCCCCGTCGTTGTCGTCATCGCCATTCATCAGGGTGAAGGAAAAGAAGAATCGGTGAAGCTTGAAATCAGTAATCCGTTGTTCTATGCTTCGAAACGACGCCACCAACAAAATTGGTTTGAGAAATAAGTATAATATTTGTAATCATTAATAAGAAAGAACTATAGTTTCTATGATTTAGGGTTTGTATATGGTCCTTCAAGATTATTGAAATTTATGTGATTTGTGTAAGTGCTTTATATCATAATGTGTTTGACATGAGTATATTTATTCAAAAAAATCATACAATGATCATATCTGCACACTCATTTTTAAGTATACGAGTCGCTAATATTTCAATGAAAAATGAAGAATGATCAAACACCATTTGTTATAACTTATAAGTTCCTTAAATATAAGAACTGCAATCACAATTGCAAATTTTAAGCCATTAACTTGGATACATAATTAAAACCTTCCGAGCAAAACAGTTGGTCATAAGAACAATACATATATCAGCAAGTTGTCCTGAGTCTGCAGTGCCCATGGCAACTTTCCGGTGGGGAGAAACAGTTTTTGTTAACTACGTGAGCGAGAGAATTGATAAGGCAGCTTTAAAAGAAGCTTTTTCAGTTTATGGCAAAGTGATAAACGTCTATATTGCGTACCGTAATGTCTCTCGTCAGGGATTGAAACACACCTTCGCGTTGGTTAGGTTTTCGAATATAGAGGGGCTATCAACGCAGTTGATAGGCTCGATGCACTCCAACTGATTGTTCTAAGAGGGTTGAAATTACTTCCCGAATGAATTGGCTAAAATAAAAAAATAGTGGACAAAATTGCACGATGATTTTAGAGTGGTTCGACTATCCAACCGAGTCTACATCCACTACCTTAGCACACCACTAAAGATTTTTCAATTCACTAACCATTAAGGATTTCTCAATTCTTCTTTTTACTGGGCTCAAGGGGTAACCTTTACAACCCTATCTTTTCAATGGCTAAGATAAAACTACTCTAATTTTTCTTTAGGTTAAACTAGAACATCTCCCTTTTACAATGTAATTGTGTAAACAAAGAAACCTCGCAAGGTGAGTGTTTACAAATTTGAATACACTATATACAAGAGATAAAGAAATAAGACTTTAAAGCTAATTTTTCTTGATCATGAAACTTGGATATTGTTTTTAATCATCTTCAAATTTCTCAAATCTTCTTTTAAAGAGTAAAATGAGGTACTAGTCGTTTATGGTCTGTTGGGGGTAGTTTGGAGCTTTGAGAAATGAATTTTTCGAGCATATTTAAGCCCCTGCACTCAATGGTTTCGAAACCATTATAAAGTTTTCGATACCTTATCAAAATATAGTCGTTACAAGCTCAAAATTAAGTTTCTGGCAGTCCAGTTTTGGTACCGAAAAAAATAGTTTCGAAATCAGCACTATTCATGAACAGTGCCCGTGCATAAACAGCGCCAAATAGTGACTGAATAGTGTTTTCATGTTTTAAAAAGCTTAAAACCATTTTTAAACACTTTAAAAATATTTCAATCTAACTCAAAAATATTTTATAAATATAAAATAATTAATAAATTATATTTTTGAGGTTTTAAAACTTTAAAACATATTTTTCAAGTTTGTTCGACTTTAAATTATTTTTGCAAATTAGTTTAAGTCTAAAAATATTTTTTATTTTAAGTTATATCAAAATCAATATCTCAACAATCTCTCCTTTTTTGATATAACAAAATACCTTGAAAATTGTTTTTAAAATTGCCCCTAGAAAAATAATTTTTGAAAAAGAGAATATTTTATCAAAATATTTTAAGCCCGCTTTTTCTTTTTGAAATTGAATTTTTCAAACTTATCTCTCACCTTTTTGTTATGTAAAAAATAATTCAAACAAAGTTTAAAATCACTTGTTAGTACAAAATAACAAAGGTGAGCAAGATAACTCTTTTTAAATCAAAAGCTTCCCCTTAATCAAAACATTTCATTTAAAAAATTGGTTCAAAATTTTACACTTAAGAGATTGAATTTCACTATTGAATCAAATCAATTTAAAATCACATGAAATTCAATTTATCCAATACTTTAAAACTTTATGCAAACATATGAATGAAATATGATAAATCATATATGCATAAAGCAATCAAAAGCAAAATAAGCAACCAAATGATTTATAATAAAATATATTAAGATTAGAGGTTACTCATCTTTTTTACTTGTGTGACTAGAGCATTTTCATATTTTTACTTTTCTTGTCATTGCTTCAATACACCTACAAAATACATTTACTTAATTTTTGGTATTTAAATTGCTTTGCATCCTTTGACATTATTGAGAATCATCAAAAAAAAGTCTTAAATATTTTTTTCTACAAAAATATCATTTATGGTTATTTCTATTGAGATACGTGAATGTCTATCACAATCATGATTGTTTTACCCGTGGAGTTCTTCTCTATCGATCTACTTTTATTTCGTATTTTGACTTAACCTCTTTGGCCCTTCGATATTCAATCACATCCTCCTTTTTGACAATTAAATGCGCCCCTATAGTCTCATATTTAGAAATTCTTGAACCCTTTCCCCTGTTTCGAGAATCATAAAAAAATACTTATTTATAAGAAATATCATTTATGGGTATTTCCATTGAGATACCAAAATGTCTATCCTGATCATAATTTTTCTACTCGTAGAGAAAAATATCTTTTCCTTTTGAGCCGCTTGTGGGCGAAGAGGAATTCAAACTCCTGACACTGTGGTTCATAGCCTGTGCTCTAATCCTCTGAGCTAGCAACGCAGATTGATCTTTGTTTCTGTTCTAAATGATAATAATTTTCTTGTTTGTTAATCCCACAATTACACATATCCAACAATAAACAAGTAATTTTGAACCCAAAAAAAAAACATATTATGATGTTATAGAATCTAAAAGTTCAGGAATTAAACAGTATATATAGTACAACATCATATCTTGTACAAATGATATATAAAAGTTCAAGGATATATTTATATACAAGTCATTTGCATATGGATATAGCATAATTTCATTTCACTTCTACTCACTATCGTTTATTTTGTAACAAGTCTAAGATTAATATCATCGAATCGACCACGATAAGAGGAAAAAAAGAGAAATTTAGATCAAAATAATACCATAGTGTCACTAATTTTAAATATTTAATAAATTTTACTCTAATTGTAATTTGACCCTATTAAAAATATATGTAAATTAAAAAGTATAAGAGTATTAAATGTTTAATCAAATAGGGGTTGAATTAAAGAAAAATGAGTTTGTATCTGCAAATTTTTATATTTAATAATAATTTAAGTCCCTATAAGTTTAAATATTAAAAAAATTATGTCTTGTCTACTGAATTTTGAGTTTAAGTACTTAATATGCCTTTATAATTTTTAAATTTACCATTTTGACCCTTACTATCCCTACTTAACTACTAAGCCAATTAAAGGATCTCACTATCCTAGCTAGATATAAAATTGATCGTCTTTGCAAGTTTGGTAGATAAATTCTATAGCTTCTAAACGACAATGATTTCAACTTAAAAAACTGTCCGTTTTTTTGTCATTCAATATAGCATTTGATCTTGAAAACTGCACCAAGAAGCTTAAACTAGAAGTAAAACAAAATCAGTCCCGTTTGCAAGCAGGAAATGCATTTGACAGATGGAGATAATGCTATTTCATGACAATTTTGGTTTAAACTTTTCCAATCCCAGAATTCCGATCATCGAGATAATGCTGGTAAACATAGGAAACGAATCCCCAAATGGCCAACACCATGGAAATGACCTTAATCCCGGTCATGGGATCGTGGAAAAACACCATTGCAAACACTGGGATAATGGGTAACCCTAACGTGCTGATGACATTCGAGAAAAGCGACGACGCTTCCAGAATCAAACCCACCGAACCGATCGAGAAAACTTGCCAACAGATTGCTATGAAAACCAAAACGTTAACGTACGATGACTTCCCCAGTTTAAACCCTTCCATTTCTTTGCCCAAACCCTTCCATTCCCCACTGGCGAAAAGACCCACCAAGATTATCAATGTTGCAACCAATGACTGGTAGATTATCATGTCCAACACAACCTTGAATGTTTGTTTTTTCAAAACTTTCTGGAAACAAAACTGTGTTAGAGACAGCAGTAATCCGTACCCTGCTGAAGCAGCGACTGTACACACAAACCCCATCACGTATTTGCCTTTGGAAACTGGTGTGGAGCCTGAGGAACCGTTTTGGAACACTAGAAGCGTTGCAAAGATTGTGAGGAGTACTAAAGAGTTGATTATGAAAGGGGTGAACTTTTGTGAGTTCAGGAAGAAGGAGAAGAAGGCGTTAAAGGCTAATTAGGAAGCACAAATGAGGGAATAAGTGGAAACTGGAAGATCTGAAAGGCCAACTGAATACAACCGGGAACTGGCGGCCAAAAGCAGTCCAAGTCCTACATACATACCTGAAAGAACTAAAACAGATGGTGGGTTTATTTTCATGTTGCTGCTCTTTGTGTTTTGGCTTGAAGTTTTGTATGATGGAAGGTAATACAAGGGAGTAAGGATCGGGAAACCGGCAATTTGAACAAAGGTTGCTAGCCAGTTGCTGTTTCCACCTTTGTCATAGTACAATCTTCCGAGAAGAGTAGTCACCGACTGACCGGCGAGGAGAAAAAATGTATAGATTTTCATTAGGAGCCACCATTTGTAGTTTCTTTGTCGAGTTGACTGGTTGATGCTTCCATTTGTTTGAGGCTCAACTGCGTTTTCATCTAATTTGTGCTCCTCGACTGGTAAACAATCAGAAATTTACATGTTAATTCAAGCTCTTAACTATATAATATGAAGTGAAGGGGTGAGTTACCTAGGATCTGGAGTTGTATTTCTGGAGCTTCCCCCATGTCAAAGTTCAATGTTCTGTTTTCTCCTTGAAGAAAAACGCTATACAAAACAAAGTTGAAGGCGGAGAAACAGAGAAAGGAAAAACACATGGCAATACTGGCTGTTGTGCAGTGCACCATTTATAATGAAAAAGGTTGCTCTGCAGGGACTGGGGAGGCCGCTTCACTACTTTCAAAGTCCTACACAGAGAATATCGATCCTGAACATGGGTGGGTCCATTTTCATTCACCATTTAATTTCAACAGTTTGCTTAAAAACTTCACTATTGCTGCCCTTCCGCATTTACAGATCCATGCTATGTAAAAAGAAAGGGTAAAGTACACAGCGGTAGCTAAACTATCCAAAAAAAAAAATGGTCATCAAACTTTTAAAAATTACATAATAAATATTAAATTTTAGTTTTTGTTACAAAATGGTCATTGAGACATTAATTGTGATTAAATAATTGATGTGGCAGTTACAAAAATTTTAATAATAACATTTAATTATCTATATTTACACATTCAATCAATTTAGTCATAATTGAAAAAAATCAATAAATTTACTTCTCAATAAATTCAAAAAAAAGAAAAAAAAATAAAGACAAATAGTAGTTTCATCTTCACGCCATGGATGGACATTCCTTTTCATATCATTCTCTGTTTCAAAACATCCATAGCAAAATGCTTCACTAATCCACCATATCACCCCAGCCACATAGTACCCCACAGATCAATTCAAAGCTTAAAAGGGTCGCTCCGGGGTACAACCGTACAAGCTCCTTTTTACTGATTTAGAGCTTAATAAATATGGCCATAAACTCTAATTTTTTTGTATAACCACCATTATTCAATCTATTAACAAACTTTCAGATTAGATACTACAGAGGCATATTCTGATGACGACTCTCAAAATTCAATTTGTTCCATTCATAATATCAAAATTTAAATCTCTAACTTTAAAAAATCTAACAACTCAATTCACTAAACCAACTAGTAATTAGTCATAAACTCCACAATTTTAATGTGGATTGCAAATTGCAATTCCCTAATAAATAAATAACCTTATCATTGTTATTTTGTTGTCCCTTTCAAAAGGAGAACAAAAATTAAAGAAATAAAAAAGAGGTGAATAAGAATAAATGTAATTTACTTATATTAAAAGAAAATTTGTACAAAATACTCTGATTCTTCATTTTACTAAAATACCCATATCTACGGACAGAGTGCTCATCCAGTCCAACCACTTAGATTCAACATATATTTAGACATACCCATATCAGACATGCTCAAAGGTACTCAGTATCCAACTCCCAAACAGACCATGCCTATATCAGAAGCGTCCGTATCTGACACACACCTGATCTGATAAGGTAACATAGGCCACCTGTCAGCAAGCATCGGACTTTTTTCCGAACAACAAAAAAAGGTATTAACCACATGAGCCACGTTGCTGAATGGTGCATTGGCCAGGATTGTCTGACCAAGTTTCTAACCTTAAAAACCAAAAGAACCAACTAAACTGGAACAGGAGATGGTTCACATACTGAATAATGCATTGTGGATGAGCAAGACCAGCTTAACATGCATAAAGGTTAGAATAAACAGCACTGTCACTTGCCTTAAATGCAAACCAACCAGCCCTTTCTGCAGTTGATGATTCTGTGTCATCCATGACTCTCTATGCCACCATCACCGTATTGCAACGATGATTATAAGCAAGGTTTCTCGCAGATTAATGATTATTCTCCATAAGATCTGCGAGAGTTATCTTCCCACAGTTGCCAGCATCCAGCCTATCAAACTTCTCGCTGATCTGCATAATATCTTTGTCTGAGACCTTTCCCATCTCCTTCAGCTTGTATATCACAAACTCAGATTTGCTGCATTCAAAAATCAACATTAACACCCAACGACAAATCAAGTAGACTAGGCGTTAGTTCAACAGAAACTAAAAATGTCGAGAACGAAAATGGGATTTGAGAAAATAGGAAATTTAGACATAAGAAAAAGATATTGACAAACAAATCACGAACATTTTAAGAACTAGAATGTTTGAGGGTGATGCAACACCTGAAGGACTTCAATCATTATCGCATAAGAGGGAAACTCCTTAACATATTATGGACATAAGACGGAAAGCAACATCTTCAATGCATCCACTTAAGAGGGAAGATTGTTATCATAACTCAATTTGAGAAGACCGTACACTTGATCAAGCAGACAGAGCAAATTACAGAGCAGATGTGGAATAGAAATTGTGCTCACAAGGGAGACACGTGATTTGACAAGCATGTATAAAGCAATTCCAACAAATAGGGGGTCTTGAAAGAAAAATCTAATTCCATTTTCGAGAAGTTATGCATTAGAAGTTCTTTGGACTGAGAAACTATTAGTTGAAAATTTAAGCAATTGCATGTTAATGATTCCAATTATGAGTTGTTCAAGCTTTCATTATAAACATATTCCCCATAAGCTTTAAATTGAAACGAAACTAAAATTGGCATTCCAACACGATAAAATGTCAACTAATGAACTAAAGACTATAGGAGTTACAGAGGAAAGGAGGAAACTACAGTAAGTTTCGGAATTAGTATATTAACCTTTCAGGTATTATTGCATCAACAAATAAAACTTCAAGCATACAACTACTAGAAACTTAACAACATACCTCACAAAGCCATTGTTGTCAATATCAGCAGCAAGAAACTCCGAGATAGTCATGTCCTGTCCGAGCACCCACTTCGCCATTCTCCTATGCCTCTTATCCACTCTAGCCTCGGCCAAATACAAAAACGCTCGGGCAACAGCCAGAGTCGAAACGAGCAACCAAATAGCAGCGAAAATCCTACCAGGCATAGTCTTGAAAGCACGATCACCGTACCCGACGGTAGTGACGGACATAACAGAAAGGTAAAATGCATCCAACCACCCAAGACTCTCAATAAAATGCATAACACCGACACCAATTCCGATACAAAGAACCACAACTCCTAATGCCAATCCAACCTTCATCCTTATCCTCATTCTCCCCTTTTTCACATCAATTATATAAGATCTCGCGGAATCCTTCTTTTGACCCTCGTGTTCAACGGTTCTCAACAAATAGTTCTCTTGCAAATCAAGCACATAACTAACCATCCCACTGAGCAAAATATCAATAAAACCGAATCCAACCAACACGAATAATATCGAAAACAACTTGGTAGCCACACTATTAGGGATTATATCACCATACCCAATTGTGCACATTGTGACAATACAAAAGTACAAAGCATCAACAACCGGGTGAGTTTCACTACCCAGAAAATTATGACGATTAAACCAATAGATAACAACACCCAAAGACAAATACAAGAGTAAAAGCACAAAAGCTTGTCTTACAATGGATTGGGAACCCAATTGAGGCTTGGGAATTGAAGGCCGAACGATATCATTCAAAACCGCCATGGCAGGTGCCGTTTTGGACCTGTGAAGATTGGATTTTTCCCATCTGAAATCTGGGTCTATTAACCAAGAAGCTGTAGAGGGTGAGTTCAGTTGGTTTTGTTGCAAAATAGGGTCCTGGAGATTCACAACGGTGTCTTGAGAAGAAGAGGAAGGTCTGGGTGAAGTTAAGGCATCGAAGATGGGAGATGAATCGAATGGGGATTGGGCAGAGGAAGGAGAGGGACCGAAGATTAGTCTCTCTTTGAACTCCGATGGGGTTAAAGGGACTGGGAGAGAGACTTCATCGTTTTCAGGGAGAGGACAAAGAGGTGGTGGTGGCGTTGGTTTCTTCCAGGGACTTGCGTACGGAAGCAAAGGATCATTTTCCATATGGAAAATCGCCTGGGAAAAGGGAAAGATTCAGATTATATTTCTAGGAATTTCGGGTAGAAATCTGAAGTAAAAAATAAATAAAAAGAACCAACAGGAACAACAACAGGAACAGGATCAGTGTTTCATAGAGTTCATCCGTTCCGTTTCAAGCAAATAGAGGGACTGCGCGTGTGACTATGTTTTGTGGGTAGAATATGAATCATGTGATATTCAGCTGTCACAAAAAATTAATTAAATATAAAGTCAGCTAACAAAAAATAAATTTAAATTCGAATTAAATTAAGTACTAATTAATTCAAATAAAATACTATAAAGATTTATTATAAAAATGTTCATGGACAAAGTTATAAGAGGGTTGACAAGGGCTTAGCCCTTGTGATCTACTCTTACCGTCTATTTTTTTTTAATTTGGCCTACTGAAATTTAAATTATAGTTATTTTTATTTGTTCTAGTATCATAAAATAGTTCTTTTTTTAGTGGTAAAATGTGTATATATAAGTAAGTATATCCTACTTGAAGTCAATAAATCAAATTATATTGGTTATATTTTTTAGTCTCTTTTTTTTTTATAAGTTTTGCTTTTATTGTGGAAGAGAAGCAGTAAAACTGCTTACAAAAAATACAAGACAATTCACAGTAAAATGTATCCTATGCAAGTTCTCAAACTATACAAAGAGAAAAATTTACATTTGTATATCTGTGTAAGTATCTATCAATGAGTTTAATCTGTATAATTTTTTATTTTTTATTTTCGGCTTTGTTAACTTTTAATTTATAGCCATGTCTTTAGGGACGATCTTCTCAACCCAATTGCCTCATTCACAATGTAAATATTCAAATCTTTGACTTTTTTAAGAGATTTAGTGTCTCATCAAGCAGCTTGTTGTAGATTATATATAAGCTTCTTTGAATTTGTACTTAACTTTTACTTATAAAAATGTTTTTTTATTCGAAGAACATTGAATTTGTTATTAATTAATTCAAAAGGTATGATATTAAAAATAGAGTAAATTGTGCCACACATTCTCAAATTATGACATTTATTTTAAACTGATTCTTAAAATTTTGGATGTTTTAATTTTATCTCCAAACTAAGACTTTCATTCTAAATTAGTCCTCAAACTTTTAAATGTTTCAATTACATCCTAAATTATGAACTTCATTCTAAATTGGTCTCCAGAATTTTGAACATTTCAATTTATACTCAAATTATCGTTTATGTCGCATCATATTATTACATAATGCACATCGGTGTTTACAAGGCAATTAACAATTTTATTAACATGAGATATGATTAGTATATATTGATAATTTAAGGTTGAAATTAGAACATTCAAAAGTTTAGGGGACCAATCTAAAATGATAGTTATAATTTGGAGATGAAATTAAAATATTCAAAAGGTTGGAGACAAATTAGAATGAAGGTCTTAGTTTTAGGATGAAATTAAAATATTTAAAAGTTTAAGAATCAATTTAGAATGAGAATTATAAATTGAGGAATTGTGTGTAATTAACAATTAAAATTATCATATTTACTTCTTTAAAGAAAAATACACAATTGTGATCATGGATTTTGTTAACAAAAAGTTAATTTCATTTAAACAAAACAAAAAACGGAGGAACAAGAGGAATGATTCTAAACAAACAAGAAATACAGAGAAACATGAAGATAGAAACATGAACAAAACAAAGCAGAAAACTTAAACAACAAAGCAAAAAATCACGAACATAATCAACAAACAATTAAGACTCATCAAGACGCCGAATTCGATGAGAGAAACCGAGACAAACAAAGCTAGTAAGTCAGCCTTCAACTATACATCGGTACATTTTATGGCGTGACAAAAAAATTATCCGACGATCGCCACTAGATATTTATATACAAGGAACGAATCAGGATAAAAAGGTGAATAATTATCTGTTTAAAATTTGAAATTCTGAATTTGGAGAAGATAGATATCTAATCACAATTATACAATGTTGGTTCCTAAGCCGCAACGATAATGCTCCGACCTCTACGTAGTTTACCCAGTTGAAACGAGCATATAAAACTCTCTAAACTATTTAGAGGATTTTTTTCCAAAAAACATTAATGACTGCTAGATTTCTCATGCATTTATATAGCCTTTGTAATCTTAATTCAACTCATATTAGGATTTCAATATATATATATATTAATATATATAATTCTAATTTAAATTTAATTAGGATTTCAATATATATATATTAAATATATATAATCCCAATTCAACTTTATTAGAATTTCAATATATATATTAAATATATATAATCCCAATCCAACTTTATTAGGATTTCAATATATATATTAAATATATATAATCTCAAATCAACTAAGATTTTAATAAATATATTAAATATATATAATTCCAATTTAACTTAATTAGAATTTTAATATATATATTAAATATATATAATCTCAATTCAACTAGGATTTTAATATATATGTATATATATTGATTTAAATTAAATTGTATTATTTATATATCATAATTACAATAATTATTTTATTTTAATATTTATTCAATAGTTAAATTATATATATATATCAAATATATATTAATTTAACTAAATTCGTGTACAACAAATTTGCATATTTATAATTTGTTTGATATATGCTCATTTCAACCGTGGGTGTGACCTTGTAGGTTTATGTAACGTTAGTTCTAAATATTAAAACATTTCTGATATTACAAACAATGAGTGACATATAGCGATATGTCATTGTCACCTAAGTTACAAGAAATCATGATTCGACATAACCTCTTCGTGCTTTACCCTTTTCATGTATTATACTTTTTGTTCCTTTATATCTAGATTGGACACAGGTCATGGAACAATCACACTTGTATAATCCATCTAATATTTATTGATACCATGAGTAGACTACTATAAACGAATAATTATGATATCTCATATTAACTTATTCGAGCGTGGCCATGCATTTCTAGTCATGCTCAATCAAGTGGCCTACGATATTACTCCTATTATGTAAGAGGGACAAATCCTATCTTGATCAACCATATCACACTACATAGATTGTGACATATTCAATATCAGTCTTTATTGTGTAGTTAGTTACGACACACTTTTGACTGTATCAAAACATGTCACTCACAATGTTCAAATCATGATGATCTCAAGTCCGAGGATCATACATGTAGTTATCACTATAAGCAATGTTGTGACTGTCACATAATAATCCAAGAAACATGCTCATAGCGGGTCAGTCTAGTATGTCGTTCTCTAACACATACTTATGTATTGGTTTTGATATCTCCATGTCAATAACAACACTTTGTCATCAATCAACTACATATTAGTCTTAATGTATTTTTGTTGTTCATGCCCACAATAACACTTGACTAAAGACATTTAAGAATAACCATATTATTCTAAGTACTTTATTATAATTCAGTTTATTTATGCACACAGAATAGTAACTGAAAATAATAATGACAATGCATATGTATTAATAATCAAGGTAAAACAAATGTCATTTACAATCATCTTATGATTGGTCTTTGGACAAACTCTAACAACTTATATATCACAGAAGGGTAGAAATATTTGTAGGAATGCAGTGAGAGAATTCAACATAGGCAATCGCGTCAAGAACATGAAATCACCGATGACTAAAAGATCGTAAAGAAGGAGACAAAGTCAGAGAGCCTATCATCTGTCATCTATCGACAAAAAAGTAAGAGTTCATACCACCATCAATCTTTCATCAAAAAACAATCGTTAAAGGGGCCAAAAAACTTATTACCATAAACTCACAAGACAAAAATTACAGAAAAAAGGTCAAGAAAAAAAGAAAAAAGGAAAAAAAAATCTTTCACTCTCGTGATACGAGTTTTCTCCACATAAAAAAAGTTTGAACAAGACCATAGTAACCAAGGAAGAAGGCCTCATAACAAGTTAACCAATAGACAAATTAAAACACCGCAAATTAAAGAGAAAATAAAATAAAAAAGAAAAGAAAAGAAGAATAAAGAGACAAACAAACATAAAAAACGAAAAGAGGATAATTACCACTTGAAAACAAAAAGCCGCGCCACCCGAAAAATAAAATCAAAGAAACCTTATGTTTCTAGAGAAAAGCGGGAAAAAATACTTAAACGAGAAAAAGAATTATGTAAAAACGTTTTTAATCCTGATCATGGATGAAAATAAAGGGAAAAAGGGAATGTACTGTTAAATTTTGTCTAATGATAATTTATATTTTATATAAGTTTTACATTTTTTTTTGTCATAAATCATGGAGGAATAATTCTATAGTAAATACTATGTACCGTAATGTATAACTATTTATATATATCGCAACATACTATTAATTATTTTAATTAATTTTAAAATTTTAAGGACCAAAAGTGTTATTATCTCATTTTAAAATAAAATCTTCAAAAATAATTTTTATATTATTTTTTCAAATTTTATTTTATTTTTTAATTCAAAAAATAATTAAATTTTCATTACTATAATAATTCTTACATTCACTTTTATTTAAGGGTAAAAGTTCACAAATAACCACTAAACTTTGATCAATTATTTAATTTGGTAACCAAACTTTCAATTGTTTCAATATTACCATTAAATTTTTAGTTTTGTTTTAATTTGGCCACTGACCCGTTAACAACCGTTAAAAGAGTTATGTGGTTGTTAAAATAATTTGTCTAATAACATATTTAGTCATTCACGTTTACACATTCAAACAATTTAGTTCTAATTTGAATGAAAAATAAATTTAACCCACATTATTTCAATTTGACCCTATTTTTAGTTGGATGAGTCTACAACGGGCGACAAGCACCAATAAACACCGCTAACGCAAAATTAGAATTAAATAACCATAATTTCCCGAATTCTTAAATCCAAATCCCCAAGTTCTCAAATCCTAATCTAAATTCAAAATTAACAACCACGTTTCTATTTTAATTTCTCTAGGTTAAATACTAATAGATTGGGTTAAATACTAATAGAAATTGTCCCTAACCTTGGCCATTGAAACTCTAATCTTACGTGCGTTTTGAGAATTTGGACGTTCCTAAACAATGATAATTTGGGATAATTTGTCTCATAGGTTAGGTGCATGATAATTTGGTTCTAACCGTCGATTCGAAAACATATTTCGAACAATCAAGCAATAACGTTTTGGCTCGTAGGTCAGATACATGCACTTTGGTTTGTGAATTTAGTAATGAAGGTTTGAGGATTTGGGGATTAAATGATTGAATAATTGATCAAATTTTAATGATTATTTGTAAATTTTATCCTTAAATTAAAGTGAATATAGGAATTATTATAGTAATAAAAGTTTAATTATTTTTAAAATTAAAAAAGAAAAGCAAATCTTAAAAGTAATATAAAAATTATTTTTTTAAGATTTAATTCTAAAAGAAGATAATAACACTTTTAGTCCTTAAAATTTTAAAATTAATTAAAATAGTTAATACGATATATATAAATCCTGATATATTGTTGTACATAATATTTACAATAAAATTATCCAATCATAGAGTCGTATTTAATTCGAACACCGTTCCTGATTGAAGTGTCATGCAAAAGGACATTCAAATAGATTACGCATACAATATGAAGAAAGAAAGTGTCCGTAGTCTCTTTTAGGTTGGATTTGGAAGGCACGCGCTGTTGATGAAACGCGTGTATAACGCCAACTGCCGTGCGAAGCTGTCCCACTCACCTATTTATTTCAACAACTCAATAATTACACACAATGAATTTTCTTCATTAAGCTGCAATTATTAATGCTGACACTCTTTTTATATGTATTTATTTGATATTTATGT
Source organism: Hibiscus mutabilis (assembly GCA_019671005.1). Classification (NCBI taxonomy): domain Eukaryota; kingdom Viridiplantae; phylum Streptophyta; class Magnoliopsida; order Malvales; family Malvaceae; genus Hibiscus; species Hibiscus mutabilis. The sequence continues at coordinate 118,139 of JAGYYJ010003106.1, forward strand.
ATTTTATAATATACAAGATTATGTTATACCCATTATAATATAGATGTAAAAAATATTACGTAAAAAATATTATATTATAAGAATTCAACAAGGGTCTTAATAAAAAACAGATAATATTTATTTTAAGAGAGTCGAATCCAAACGCTCTCTATAAGTATGTATTATCAAATGATTAAGAATATTTATGAACATATATTATTTTGTAATCATCTTTAGACTATTTAAAAAATATATTATAAAAGTTTATTTAAATAAATGATTTTATATAGTACACATCTTTTGTTAATTTAATTTATAGAAACTTAATTCCAATTTTTTTATTGGGTAAAACTTTGATACACATGTTGTGTAACACAAGCATGTATTTACACTATAAAAATCCAAATCCTAAATTCCTAACCCTAAACCTTAAAACCTATACACTAAATTCTAAACACTAACCTTGAATTCTAAACCCTTCAACTTAAGCCCCTAAACCTTGAACCCTAAACTAAAACCCTAACCCCTAAAACTAAAAAGCACGTGTAAACTAAAGTTTACACAGCCTGTGTATCAAAGTTTTTTCCTTTTTTATTTAATACATAGAACATGTTTATTTTACGCAACCTATTTATTTTAAATTTTAAATTTTTAAGTTTTAAATTTCAAACTCTAAAACTTAAATTTCTACCACCAATATATAACCATTAAATCATACAAAGATTTGTTTACCATTTTTTAAACTTGTTTCTCTTTCTTGGAGAAAAGACAAAAATATTGTCTTCTAATTTTTTTCCTAAAATATGGTAGAACCTATTTTTTTTAGAAATATTTTAGTTTTTACAGTAACTTGAAAGATGATAGCATTTGGTTCCGTTTTTAAAAAGTGAATCAATATTTAGAAAAAAAATCAAAGTTGATACCATTTGAATCCAATTTTGAACAATGGCCATAGCGCCACGTGGCTCGCATCCAGTGTCTTTGACACTATTCAAAATCGGAGCCAGCTGAATTCGATTTCAGCATACTCTCTCAGCTGACAGTGCAGTAGCTGACAGTTTTGCATGCATGGCTTTAGCATAGAGGGTTGCAGATTTCGGGAAAAAAAATTGGGAATGGTGAATTTTATGATTGGAGAGTGGGTTGAATGGTTGAGATTTAATGTTGGTGTGTTAAATAGGGGTTGAAGGAGAGAAATATTATTGAAGGTTGAAGGAGAGAAAAAATTTGAGAAGAAGAGAGAGTAAAAAAGAAGAAGATTTGGAGAAATATTGTAAGTATATGAGGGATGTGTATTTATTTTTTTAATTTTTTAATTGTATGTTGTAGTTTAATATTATTTTTTAAAATTTTGTATGAAAATTTTATTTATATTTTTTAATTTAGGGTTGATGATGAACAATATAAGTTTAATGTTTTGAATGTTTTTGTGTTAAATATGTGGTTGAAGGTAAAAAAAATTGTAGAAGAAATTTTGTGTGAAAAAAATGAGTAAAGAAGAAGAAGAAGAAGAATTTTTATGTGAAAATTAAGTAAAGAATTATCTCGGGTTGTTTTTTTATTTAATTATGATTATTATTTTTTTAATGTAGTAGATTCAGTCTCGATTTACTAATATTTTCTTACTTGTCATGTAGGATGGCTGAGCAAGCTCATCTCTTGCATTTACAAGATCGACACATTACTAGTTTTAGGGTTGATGAGATGGTATAAATTTTATAATAATTTATTTGTTACGAAATTAGTCACTTATGTATTTTTGTTAATAGTGATGTTTAAATAATGCATTAATTACAAGATACGGAAGATACATTTAAACATCATCGGAGCATGGTAGCGATTTCCCTAGATAATAAAATCCTGCATTTCTTGTATACGACGGGATTTTATCATGTGACACACTTTCGTTGGTACAAGTTGGTCCCTAGTTTGATTACCGCTCTAATTAAGCGTTGGAGACTGAAAACTCATACATTCTATATGCCTTGTGGAGAATGCACGATCACGCTAGAAGATGTGGTTTATTGTAACACACATTTCCCATACTGAATACGAGTCAGAGATGTCACATTACTAATGTCTTATCTTGTTTTATCCATATACGTTTCATCATCAAACTAATTAATTCTCTATATGTTTAGTTTAATTTCATGCATCATACTCTACTAGTAATCAAATAATTACATGCCCACTAGAGATTATCATAAGCTAGAATATCTTACTGATGTTTTGCAGATTGAAGCTTGATCAACATGCTTAACTCCTCTTCAAGTGCTCCACCTTAACCTACGTGGGAATCAAACACACGCTAAGTTTTCACTTAGTGAGGCAATAAACAAAATTAATAATAATTTAAACTTATTAAACTTTATGGCTACATTTATATAGCATGATATATGCCAATGTATTAACTTTTATATAGAGAGAGAAATTTAAGTATGCGAGATCGGTACTCCTAGAGTACTAGTCATCGAAGTGACGATAAACATATAGACACATAAAGTGCCGGTAACATATAGACACATAAGTGTCGGCATCATATAGACACATGAGTGTCGATATCATATAGACACATAAGTGCTGGTATCATATAGACACATAATTCCGATATCATATAGACACATAAGGTCGTGCCCGCCATCCGCACGTAAGACCGTGCTAACCATCTGCACATTTATAAGGCAGTGCTAACCATCCGCACATTTATAAGGCTATGCTAACTATCTGTACATAAGGTTGTGCTAACCATCTGCACACAAGGTTGTACTAACCATCCGCACTAAGTGTCCTTTATATACACTATAGTGCTAAATCGTATATTCAGAGTGTTGTTGGACTCTATGGCATGCCAACTATATCTTGTCCCTTAATAACTTACTTGGGCATATAATTCATATTCCATAATCATTTCATCCATGACAATATATATCAACATAATTCAACTTGGGCAGTTCATACCCGAAAATGTTATGCATAAGCATATCAACCTTGTAAATATAAATAATCAAATGATCAATGCATTTTATTTCCCAAAACTTGACATATTCATATTATATCAATCATATGTTCAATGACATAAATATTAATGTATTATGATATGCATGCAATTGCACTCACCTGGGCCATTTATTAGCTTGCCTCACTAAGCTCTATTCGATCCTTTCTTTCATAGCACCTCGAACCTTCTTTTGATTCGGATCCAAACTTCATTAATCACATGAATGTAAACAACATTTTTAAATTCAAATCTAACAATTCCTCAAACATGCTATCAAATCTAATCATTCGAATATACAAATTTTCTCCCTTTATTATACTTTCCAAAACTCATTTTTGGTTCCTAATGACCATTTTGAACTTCAAATAATTCCTCCAAGCTTGCTAACTAACATTAGATACAAAATGTCTCAATTTCCATTTTCTGGCAGCTTGCACTACCTTTAAAGATTTATTTTTATAAAGTGATCTAAAACTCAGAATTCGATTCCGTTTGTTTTGAAAGAAAATAGATTCAATAAGCTTTTCAACCATATAAACTAATAGCCCAAATTCAACTTGTACGATTTATGGCAAATTTTCAAAGTCAAATACAATGCTGGAATTCGAAACAGACTGGTGTTCTATTTTCTGACCTTTCATCACTTAAAAATTCATATCTTTTGACTCGGAACTCGAAATCAATTTTCGTTTGTTGGAAACAAAACTAGACGAACAAATCTTTACATCGGTATAAAATTCACCATCTAACCATTTATGTAGAGTTTATGGTGAATTTTCGAACTCACTGCCATAATCCAGTTTTATACACTGTTCCCATAAATAACTCCAACTTTATACTAATTTCTCATTTTTTCTCTACTTTTCAATTTAGTCCAATTACTTTCTTTAAACCACCAACTTATAACCATATTCATCAAGTAATTGTTCTAAAATAATTCCTTTTAATTTTCCTCCTTTACCGAAATAGTCACTAAAATGCAAAGATAAAGATTTAAGCTTCTTAACTTTGCAAATTAGACTTCAATTCAACTTTACTACCTTAATTATATTATTTCAACAAAAAATAAGATTTAATCCTCATCCAAAACTCCCTTGCCGAAATGGTCACTTAACTTTGACAAATTGTCAAATGGTCACTAATTCAATTTAACATCGGTTTAGCATTCTAACATCAATTTCACATCTCCAACATCATTAATAACACAAATACACTTCAAAATTATAAAAATTCAGATTAGTCCTCTAACTTTCAGAATTTCTGAAATGGTCCCTATCTAATAACTTTAGGGTTTTGCTTCCAAATAACAATTCAAGCTTACTAGATCATTAATTCAACATCACAAACCCTAAATTAAACTTGAATCCATAAAGCCTAATAATCTTTATATAATCAAAACATGTAGAGTTTAAATCCCAACTCAATAACATGATTTTAACATCACAAAAGCTTGATTTCAACATGAAATCATAAAATCTCAAACCCCCAATTTAGTCCATAAACCCTAATTTCTTCTCATACAAAATTATCATCAATCAAGCATGTTTTCCATGAATTATTTACACCAAAAGATAGAGCTTGATGAGTAGAACAACTTTGTAGTTGAGGAGATTACCTGAAAATCGAGTTTCGGGGCTAGAATCGAGCTTGGAAAATTTCTCCCCTTTTTCCTCTAATTTTCGAAATTTAGAAGATGAAGAAGACTTCATCTTTTGGCCTTTAACTTTTAATCTCTACAATTATGCCACTTGTAAATATAAATGAATTTTAAATTCATTTAAATAGTAAATTACTAAAATGCCCTTTTAATCTAATGGTTGAGATTGATCTTATCATCAATCAAGGGCCAAGATTAAATCTCACATTTCTGTCTTCCAAAAATGCCCTTGTAACTTTTTAAATATTTTAAAATTGTCATTGGGGCCAAATAACCAATTTTCCCTCAAATTAGTTTTTATTTACTAGTTTGCCATTCTTGTAAAAATTCAACTAAATCTAGTCGGAATCCAACCAACTATAATAAAATATTCATAAAATAGTATTTAATGAATTTTCCATGGCTTTTGGATCAGTCTCTTATTTTCCATTCGATCTGATATATCGATATTATTAAATACTTCTACTGCGATTTTACCTTTTCCGAGCTATTGGATTTATTCCAAAAATTCTATATTTCCATATTCGGGAAATCCACACTACCATCTTATAAAAATTTCCTTTCCCAATGACTTAGACTGAATTTTCCTAACTTAGTCTATTATTCCAAAAATTATCGAAAATCTTTATAGAATAAAATTTCTCTTAGAAATCCTTTATCGATAATCCATACGAATATTCTCTACTCTTACTGAGTCCAAAATATCGATCAGAAACCCTTTTATGGGACCTACCCAGAGGTCACCCATCCTAATATTTTCCTGGCATGAGCACGCTTAACAATTTTATTCGATCTAAATTCAGTACCTTTTACGGCATCTTAATTCTTAAAACTGATATCAAGATACTTATTTTGATCCGATTCACTCTTATACTGAATAAAATTACTTATTGAGAAAATTTACACTTTAGCCCCTAAACTTTTCCAAAGTTTATACTTTTAACCCTAAAACTTTCAAAATTTATAATTTGGTCACTGGCCAAAATTCGGGATATTACATTTATCTTATCGGGATCCCGATGAACGAGAAGCTATTGATCGAGCGTACTCGGGGTTCAACTACTGCAATTTGCGAAAAGTATCTTAATAAGGTACCATATAAAAGTAATGTGAGAGATTCTCGTGTCAAATTGAATTGGTTGAAAAGTAAATTTGGACTTAATCTTCATAGTACGGTTGATGAGATTTATAACGCCAGTTGAACATATATTTTGCAGATGATTGGAGGGATATTGATACCAGATAAATTTGGTAATCTGGTCAATGTACGATATCTACGTTTTTTGGATACTCCTGGAGAAGTTGGTTGTCAATATAGTTGGGGATCGGCCATATTAGCGTGCTTGTATTGTGAGTTGTGCAAGGCCATTATACTAGAAAATGGTAAGAAGGTAAACGGTATTGGTGGATGTATGTTGTTATTGCAAGCGTGGGATTGGCAGCAACTTCCCATTTTTACACCGATTACTCGAACACATATACAATTTCCTCTTGTTGCAAGGTAAATATCCTAATTTTGAGTTGAATGTTTAAATTAAATATGCTTGTTTGTAAAATATTATTGTGTTTTTTATGCAGATGGTGCGAGAAAAAAATATGAGACGAGAATAGCGTATAATAACGTTAGAGTATGTAAATCTCAGATTGATTCGTATTGTCAAGATCAGGTAATAGAAAATTTATTTGGTTAAATGTATTATTTACATTTTAGTGAGATGTATTATTGTTATTATAATAATAATAAAATTACAATTTATTTGGATGTCGTACAACGATGATGATCGCATATTTGTACCAAATTATTTGATGATTAATTATTTTTATGGTGTAGTGTTATACCATTGATCCACTTTTCTACTGTCGAGTTTCACTTTGGATATAGGGTGTTGAGGCAATTTGGCTTTCACAAACCCATTATGTGTATTTCACATGATCATTACTTTTTCACGATTTTAATGGACGCGGCATGCCATATACAGATTGGGAAGTCGTACATGTTGATTACATTGCTTTGTGGAACGACAAAGCTTTATCGTTGACATATCGCAATCTAATACAAGCTAATGATTTTAATTTTGAGAGTTCAAAGTACATGATCTACTATCGTAGTCATGGAAAGTCGTACTTGACTACTCTCGAATGACAGAAATAATGTCGAATGTATAAGAAAAAGATATGGTGGTAAAGGTAAATCATCGAATACTGCATCGGGCGCTTTTGAGAGTATAAGCATTTGGAGTAGAAACCCTAAAGGTTGGCCAATCACATGAGAGCCAGATATGAGCAGGGTAACACCGACAGCTGTATGGAAAAAAACCCGCCTCCTATATATGTACAACCAGAAGTGGGCCCAAGCTCCGCAGATAATCTAGGGTTTGATGATGCTGGTTTATACAGACCAGAGTTTTATTCTCCACAGTCACCCATTTACTCGAACTTTGGCGAGAATATGAATTTTTAGGAAATGCAAATTTTTTTGAATTCACCAGAGATTATAGGAGGGCAGAGCGGTTACATGGATTTGTTCACAACACTGCCTCCTATGCCCTCGGTGACTGGGGAGGTGAGCAACACTGAAGAGGATGCTAAAAAAGATCTCGGGGTAGCATAGAGGCCACAACGTGCTCGACGACCGCCAAAACATTATTATTCGACCACAGTCCGTCATGGGCAGAAATTACATAAGAAATAACTTTCTGTCTTTTGTGTAATACTTTTGATTAAGTTTGAATTTTATTTTTTTCCAATATTTTTTTTTATTATTCACCTAATCTAATTATCTTTGGTAATGAGTTTGAACTTAATGATAAAAGTTGAAAAATAAAAATGGCTTAAATGTTCATGATTTAGATCGGGAATTAAGTTTTACCTAAATTATTAAAATTTTCAATTGAACTCTGATTCATCTAATCTATTTTTTACATTTTGGTCACTATCTCATAACTTTTTCAATTGAACACCGATTCAGTCGCCGTTTTTTTAAGTTCAAAGTTTTGTGATGAACATGAAATTTTTACCTAATCTAATTTCGTTGGTCCTTGAAACATATACAAATTTATAGATTAGTCCTTAAACTTTGAATACTTAGCAATTTGGTCCATAGTCATTAAATCATAATAAAGTAATGATATTAGTAAAAATATAAAATTATAACTAATTAAAATTGATGCAAAGTATAATATTTTTTGAATACAAACATAAATCATAAATGTAAAGTAGAATATTTTCGAATACAAACAGAAATCAATGAGGCATAGGCATGAATCTTGGTTCATTTGGATAGTTTATCTCGAATATCCTTCAGCCCTACATATGGTACACCTCTTTTGTTGTACACTCTCTCTATGATGAAGATCCATATTGGTATAGATGTGAGTTAATCTAGGTCGGCCAATTGGAGTTCTACAGAGTCTAGGATCCGGTAACCATTTTTCATGCTCCACTGACGACCAATACTTTGAAGTCACGATCGATGGGAACTCACTTCTATAAATATTGACTATCCTGTAGAGATCGAAGCATTCATCAACATAGGTGTACGTGTCAACCCCTACAATCATACATGCTTCAACTACGTGAGTACAAGGATATCGCCATGCTTGGAACGCGCCACATTCACATCACCTACATCCAAAATCGACTCAAAATATATTTGAGTGCCCTACTTTATTGTTGTGTTTGGAACAAACAACATCAAAAGCATGAGTAATTCGGTCGAACCCGTGAACATTTATAAACGTTGTATTCTACACTTTATCTTTCAATTTTCTCATAAGCTCGGGAACTCATCTTTGCCCCCTATTTATTAAGGACTCAATTTGCTTCCCCTTAATGGTCCAAACTTTAGCCAACATGTAATACGTCTCTTTCACCAATCTTGCTATTGGGAGATGACGTGGTCCTTTTAGTACTTCATTTATGCACTCCATAATAATTGGTTGTCATTTGCTTGTATCGTTTACCACCTTTATCATACGATTGGGCTCATCTTTCTCTCTCAATATTGTTTGTCCAACTCCAAACGCACTAATCGTACTTTATTAAATTATTTTCTCTCAAAATATGGCTACAGTAGTAGATATCATGTGTCACAATATTGTTAGTATCGAGAGAAATCAAAACACATAAATGGATATGCATATATATCGTACTTTGAACAAAATAATGGTTACCCATGCTTAAAATTTCATTGCAAATGTATCGATTTTTGAACTGTTCGTAACTATTCTTACCAATGTGATGAACATAATACGCGAGATATGCGTGTGAAGGTGTCCAACGACTTTCATCTTGATTAATTGTTGATTTGATATCTGTCCCTCGATCGGATATAATACAGACCCCATCTTTTCGGACGACATGCTCACGTAATTTGCTCAAAAAAATCCAAGCTTCTACCATCTCTTGCTCAACAATTGCAAATACAATCGGGAAGACATTGTTCTCACCATCTTGCGCAACGATAATCAACAGTATATGAGAGTATCTCCCTTACAGCTACGTGCCATTGGACCATATGTTTGCAATATAGAAAGCCTTCAATGTATGGCTTGAACACCCAAAAATGTTAATGGAAAATTTTATGCTCTTCAACAAGTTGGCCTTCTCAGTCGTATGCATCTGTGGTTTTATACCTCACTGTGGTGCCTGGGCTAAAACGTGTCATTACTAGTAATAAATCCAGTAGCTCATTGTACAACTTATCGTAATCATCATAAACCGATTGCATTGATTTATCCCTTACACACTACCCCTTCTTGTATTTTATCTGATATCCAAACTGTTGAGCAACAGTTGCTTGAATCACTGAAACGAGAACCTTTGGATTTGCTTCAACCAACTTCATCACGTGATGGTTTATTACACTCGAGTCTAATTTGCAGTGGGCTTGGTCGATAAAAGTCCGTAAACATGTGTGATTGCCATTGTACTTTGTGACCTCCCAAGCATTTTTCCCCTGAAGCTTTGACACTCGGATCTTCTAATTGCACTCTTTTCTATATTTCACACACTTGACAAAGAAAGTCATCTGGCTGGATTCTACAACAACGTAGTCCACATGCTTTTTAATGCTATACTCTTTAACTGCCAATGTAGCTTTATTCTTTTCATTAAATTGATGCCCAACCGATAATTCACCATGCTGACTCGAAGTTAATTGAGGCATATTCGGGAATTGAGGTGCCCTTATCGCATCGAAATCCACTAAGCTCATGTGAGCAAGAGGTTCATAGTATGTAATGTCATCACCGGTCGAAAAGAATTCTTCAACACTTAAATCAAGGACATCGCCAATGTCATTAGGGAATAAATTGGGATCCCCAATATCTTTATCTTCGCTGGAATCTTCAAGTGTTTCTCTCCATTGACCTCGTAGGTTTTCCACATCAGCATCAACAATTGGATCAACAGTCGGGTCGTATGATGAAGCATATGTTGAAGGCTTAGCTGGATAATATGCACTCGATGTCCCACTTGCCAACATTACGACAGAATTGCCTTCGGACATATCAACCCCATTACCAAAACCCATTTGAGCAGATTCTCCAACTACATTTCTAGATGGGCCGAGAATATCACGCACCTCAGCAAACAACTCGATATTTTGAATCTTCATAGATTCATGCTCTGCAATTATCATTCCAGCATCAGCATCATCTTAGAGAGTGATTGCACAATATCTGACTGGATTATCACATGTCAGCTATTGATACCACAAACAATGAATCTCAACTCCAATTTTCTCAGATATCTTCGCCTTCATTTGTCGAAGCGTGATTTCCTTTTTAAATCTTATCTTCGTAAGACTTTCAGATTCAAATACAATTTCGGCATCAATTTTCACTATTTGCCTATTGTAATGGACAATCGTCATAAATCTGTTGTTGCTCATTTTCTCTGCATGTTCAAAACCATATATATTTTCAATCAGAATACACAAATCAAAATGAACGTACACAAATCAAAATTTTCTTCAACAATATTTCTCACCTTCAACCTTCAACCCCGATTTAACACAAAAGTATTCAAAACATTAAACTTATATTATTCATCATCAACACTAACTTAAAAAATATAAATCAAATTTCTTACTAAATTTTAAAAAATAATATTAAATTGCAACATACAATTAAAAAATTAAATATACATTCTCTCATGTACTTATAATATTTCTCCAAATCTTCTTTTTTTTTTTACTCTATCTTCTTCTCAAAAATGTTCTCTCCTTCATCCTTCAACTCCTAATTAACACACCAATATTAAATTTCAACCAGTAAACCCACCAACCCACCCTCCAATCATAAAACTCACCCTTCCCAAAAAAAAATTTCTCGAAATCTGCCACCCTCTATGCCAAAGCCATGCATGCAAGTATACATGCATGCAAAGCTGCCAGCCACTGCACTGTCACCCGAGGGAGTATGCTGAAATCGGTTTTAGTTGGCTCCGATTTTAAATAGTGTCAAGGACACTGAATGCGCGCCACGTGGCGCTATGGCCACTATTCAAAATTGAATTCAAATGGTATCGACTTTGATTTTTTTCTAAATATTGATTCACTGTTCAAAAATAAAATCAAATGCTATCATCTTTCAAGTTACTATAAAAACTACAATATTTCTAAAAATAATTTGGGTTCTATCATATTTTGAAGGAAAAATTGGAAGACAATATTTTTGTCTTTCCTCCTATTTATAAACTTATCTACTTGTAAACAAAAATCAACGTGTTATTGCTTGTACATTACTGGCGAGAAGGGCAGCATCCCAATGATGAAAAATTGTCAACCTTAATATGCTGCTTAAGTATTTATTTTAAAAAATAAAGAAGTAATTATTATTTAACAACCTTGGAATATTGCGACAAACAATATTCACTAATCAATGCATGTTAAAGAAAACGTTTGGCGTCCAACATTTATGTGTTCAAAATGTCCATGTTCATCATCACTGAATTCTCTTATTATTATGGTTTAATATAAATAATAAAGGAAATCATTCTCTTTCATCTCAAAATATTTAATGAAACGTATATTTCCATTGCTAATGCATATTTTGTTTCTGAATTTAACTTCAGGTATGGTTGGTTTTTAAAAAGTTTTATTCACTTAGTTTCCAAATTTAATTTTAGATCCCCTAAGTTCTGTGATCAATTCCCAGCAGGAGCTCGCCCTTCCTTTGTTCAAAAGATATCTAGTTAGTACTTGAGTCTAATTTTAAGTATCCAATTAATCTTTAAACTTTTTTGGACTCGTTTGAGTCATGAAATTAACTTCAAGTACATAGTTGATATCTGAACTTGAAACTTGGCACAAACATCGATTCAAAAACTTAATTCTCTTAAAATTTTATTGATGTCACCTATAACAAATCAATAAAGGCCATGTGTCTTTAAAAATGACTTAAATAAAAAATCAACCTTTAAATTATGTCTTTTGTTTGTTTTTTACCCTTAAACTATTTTTGGTTAAAATAAGTACATATATTATGTCATTTTTTCTTTTAGTTCCTAAACTATCTATTGGTCAAAAAATCTTTGTGATGTGTTAACACCTTATTGGTCGAAACAATTTTTTTGACTTGGATAATTACCGAACTTAAAGGGCCAAAAACAATAGTTTAGGGACTTATTTTGACCAAACAATAGTTTAAAGGCTAAAAACAAACAAAAAATATAATTTAGAGGTTGATTTTTCATTTAAGCTTTTAAAAATAGACATATAACCTTCACTCCAAACACCTAGTCGGTATCTAGATACGGTACTTTTTTCTAACCTACTTGATATCTAAACATATAAACCATAACATACATTAATCTAAAAATTTTGAATCCATTCAAAATTCACCAACATGTTACCTTCACCTATTCAATTGATGGTTCGTGCCTTCAAAAAATGTGCATCTCTTCATGCTTTTTTTTTTTATACAATAGAGCGATTATAAATATTTCAATACAAATATCGAGATTTAAACTCACACAAGATAAAAATATATAAACATCTTTAGTCACTTACTCAATTAGGATAAATTATATCATGGGTCATTTCCGCCATGTCATCCATGGGACCAATCAATAAAAATCACCCATCTCATTGTTTTTTACATGTCATATTTTTACCAAGTGAATCTTCACTCATATTTACTGTAAATCAATTTTAAAAACAGTTTTTACCAAGTAAAGATTCACTTGGTAAAAATATGACATAAAAAAAATAATAAGATGGATAATTTTTATTGGTTGGTCCCATAAATGACGTGGCATGAATGACCTATGATATAATTTCTCCTTAATTAGAGTATCTTTTTGAACTTATTTTTATGTAGGAAAATAAAAAAAATTGTTGACAAGTGGCATTAAGTGACATGTTAGTAAATTTTAATGAAGTTAAGTTTTTATATAAATGTATGTGACAGTTTTCAAGCCTAAGTACCGGGTAAAAAAAGTTCAAATGCGACCTAGGTCTAACAAAGTTTAAGTACCAATTAAGTACCTGGGGCCAAGTTTACAGGTTCATCCATTTATCATCGTTCACCATCTTTTCTCCTTTTAGTTTACCCCAGCCATATTACCGTTTGATTTCTTCTTCCGAAAACAAAAGAGACCTTTTACCCATATATATCGATATAAAAAAAATATTAAAGCTGTGACAGTGAGTCATCATCTTCCACATCATATTTTAAAATATACTAATTCAATTTTTCAGATTAATTTGGGAAGGGTAATCTTGGGTCTCGCTATTAAATCCAATTTCTAAATAAATAAAGTCATAATACCAAAGCTGGGGAGCAGTTCCACCATCCATAGTGCAATACATGATAATCATGCATGAGTTCAACTTCAACAATGCAGCAATGGGCACCAACAGGGATAGAAGTTGATAGGCAATGCTTCAAATAACCAACACAAACATATGGATCTCATTTGGAAGCAATGCGCAAGAGTTTGATTAATGCATGGGGATAAAAGCAAAAAGAAATCAGTCCTCAACATTTGGAGGCAAATTGCATGTGCTTCACAAAGTTGTATAATATCTACTTATCCATCTTTCTAGAATCCTCAAAAAGACCATAGTCAAAATTTAATAGAACAAAGTATTAACCAGCAATATTGCAGATGGAGAACACAGTTATTTCCGACTTGTAAAGCAAAAACATATTCTTAGGAGCATATAGTTTAACATTACATGGATGCCTATCAAACGGTAACTTTCTTCCTGAGGAGATGGTGCAGGTCGAGTGCATTGATCTTGGCGGCAAGTATGAAGTCATTTTCCGTAAGTCCACCTATTCAAAATGAATATTCACATTTGAACATTAGAACTTAAAAGTTAGTGGAGAATTATAAGTCTTAGCTCCAGCACACTTGTTAAAATTTTTCCATCTCTATGGTAACTCATTTTTACAGTAAACACTAAATAGTTAAAAAAACCGACCAAACTTAACGGCATGCTCACAAATTATTCAAGAAACAGAGAACTTTTTCTTCTCATCAGGCACGAACAGGTAAAAGCCAGTGTTTAATGAACAAAGAAAAAATACATAGAAACCATCCATGTCAAATGCACTAGTACAGGAAAAAAGGAATAAAATATGAGGCAGAAAGGAAGAACATAAATTTAGAGTCTTTTCAAGGACAAGATAATAGTTACCAACAGCATGAGTCCATATTTCAATTGTTACATTGTTCCATCCGACCAGATGCAGATCTGGATGATGGCCTGCAGTAACAACAATACTTTCACAGTTTCATTCAGCCATGCAATGACTAAAATCTCCAAGCAAGTCAATTACATAGTCATTTCTTTTCGTTAGAGATCTATATTGAGTAAAGACCATTGCACAATGTACCTTCAGCTTCAGCAATATCAGATATGAGCTGAAACATCTCCAGTCCTTTGGTGAAACTTTTTACTTTCCAAGATCTTTTTATCTTCAATGTACCCCCTTCATTTACCAAATTCCAACCATCCACCTGGTCAAAACTTAATCAGCAAACGTTCCAGTTTATATAATGATCAAAATTAATAGATATTTAGAAAGCATACCTTTGGAATTAATTTACTTGCACTTTCTTCAGTCATGGGCCGTAGATCCTTTGTGTTGCATGGCACACACTTCTTAGTCAACAAATCTAACAAAACCATTCAACCACAGGAGGCATCAAGAACTATCCATTATGATTAAATCAAATTTTGTCATAAAACGTCAGACACTAGTGACAGCCAATAGCAGTACTACTGTAGTACAGAGAAAATTCCAAACCAAAAACTGAGAAAAAGAGTAACCATGTATCACAGCATACGATACAGGTTTAATCCCCCCAAAAAATAATGATAGCCCGAAAAATTAAGGATGGTTTTAAAAAAAGTCATTTACTAAGGACATTGACCAACTTAATCCCATTTCACAGCATTTCATCAGTCTAAGTTCAGCTAATGAAGTTCAATCCTACATTCTAAACTCTACATAGTCAAAACAAGGTGGAAGATCATAAGACGAAGCAAGAGAAATGGATAATTTTGGCCCCAAAAAAAGAATGCAGCATCGAATAATAAAGAAAGAAGTCGAGAGTCTCAGGATGCCAAAGAAAATGAGTTTAATTTCTACAATAAGAAAAGAACGTGAAAGAATAGAAAACATATTTTTCAAAGAAGTCACAATGAGAAATAAATTTAACCATTGAACTAATTGTGCATCATTTTCTCTCAACTTCCCACGTAAGAGTATTTAAAAAGCAGTCTACTCTAAAACTTTTTTAACCACCATTCCAAAAAAAAGCTAAAAAAACATTCTCAAGAATATAGTACACAAAAAATTGCATTCAATAGGTATCTACCAGAAAAAAAAAATGGTCAAAAGGGAAGGTCTTAAATCTTTGCCAAAGTGGTATACAGCCATGATAACAAACAAAAAACACCATCTGATTCCAAAGAAACAGATCAACAGTAACGTGGTTTTTCTTCATACTATCAACATTATATGACGGTCTATGGCTGTCGGTCACCACGCACCTTTATCAGTGCCGGTGCAAAACATTCTAAACCCATAAACAGAGATCCTATTTGATGAAATTCCAATACGATCACGAATAATCTCAGTCACTTGAGTAGCGGAATTGCATATAAGTAGAAAATACATCTTCATACAATAATATTCTCTAACAAATTAAGAAAACAATTACTTCAACAACACTATACCCATTACTATTATTCCAATATCACCAAATCAAAAGAAACTAACATCTAAACTAGTCCTAGATCATATGATAGTAGTAGTTTTAATTTTATTAACATACCCCTCATAATAAACTCGATCTAGAATTAAACTTAGCCGAAACTCTATATTAAGATTTAATTGCAACAAAATAAGTTTCTACGAACCATAAAAAAGGGAAAACCTAAACGTAATTAGAAAATAAGCTTAGAAGCAGCAATAAATATTCAATTTCTAACCAAAACGGCTTAAAAATTTCAGGGAAAATTACCGTCCATGAGAGCCGGAAAGGAATTGATGCGAAAATAGAGGAAGCTGAAAATAAAAGCAGAAAATTAGAAGAAAAGTGAGAGAGGAAGAGAATTTGGAATGTATGAGTAAAGTACCTGAGGATGAGATTTAGAGAGGGAGAAGAATGGAGTTCGTAGCATTCGTGCGATCATTTCTCAGTCTTGACGGTGCTTCGGTTTCAATTTTAATCCCAAAAAAAGAAAATCAAATAAACCCTATTTAATATGGTTTTATGTTAAAAAAAGAATATTAAGTTTTTTTTTTATTTTACTCGGTCATTTGGTTCACTTTATATATATAAATTTTGTTTATCGTCACTTGTGTCAATTGAATTAAATTTATTAAATTAAAAAAATAATATTAAATTAATAAAATATATAAATAATAAAGATCAAATGTGTAAATCCATTACTAGTTTACAATAAGTTTATTGAAACCTTTTAAAAATTTAATGATCTAATTAATATTTTTTTTAGCTATTAAAATAATTTTTTTGCAACATATCAAAATAAAATTGATCCAACAGTATAAAAAATAATTAAAAAGGTAAAAAGAAAGTTTTTCCCCAAAACTTTAGATGTAATTATAAAGTTTAAACTCGTAATGAAATAAAATGGAGAAGATACAAATTAAACGTTGAATGTCTAAATTCAAATCTAAAGTAAAAAAAAAAAATCCAATGATTTGAAATTGAAACAATTCAAACATAAAAAAATTTAAAGACAACATCCAATAAAAAATTATGTAAAAATCCAATCCAAAATAACACGAGATTCAAAATCTCTCATTAGTATTAAACAATTGAGAAAAGAAAAACTAAAAAAATAAACAAACTACATAATTTATAAAGAATTCAAAGTGAAATTTAGGTATCTAATAAAAATGTCATTTCGTTTTTTTTTTTTTGTAAAAGGAAATCTTAATTAATGCCATGCACTGTTTTACCCTGATCAATTAAGATTTTAACTAAACTATCAATTCTAAATTATAAACACTAAATCTTATTAGAATGATTAAAATTTGTAAAGTAAAGATAAGTGATGTAATTTTAACTATTTTTTTATTTGGTTAAATTATAGAAAGAAAAGAAAATAATTAATTATAAACATACTTTTACCATCATGACCTCTTCATAAAATATTTTTTAAAAAAGATAAAAGTGATATTTAACATCTTGAAATGCATTTTTATTTTCCTAGCTTTACTTCCAATCAAACAATTAACAGTTGAGTGCAATTTAAAATTTAATATTTAAAATCTAGGTATTCGTTTTTAATTAAATTTTAAAATTTTAATGAAAGTCAATTTGACGATTTATAGGTGTATTATATTATTCACAAAACGGGTTATACTTAAAGATACATTAATTGACCAAGCAAGTGATTAGGATGTTCATATTATCATATACAAATTTTGTATGAGTTTGAAACTCAAAATTTAATAATCTGAAGGCCTTTGCTTCTAACTTTGATAGATTACTTTTTTAGTAACATGCATATCCATCTTATGGTACATGTTCGGGGTGTGAAACTGCCCTATTAACAATGTTGTCTTCAAGATTTAAACACTATGTCCTCACCTTGAGAGTACAATGTACCTTACTAATGTACTCGTGTCCTCACCTTAAGAGTGCAATATAACTTATTAATGCACCCAACACTTGTTGGAGGTAGATTACTTTTAATATAGTGTATAGCCGACTGGAGAAGTGGATTTCAGGCCACTGAGTAGTTAGTTTTATATTATCCTTTTCTTATATTCATGGAGCCAGCCAACCAACAAGCCATCATTTCCCAGTTTTCATTCGTGCCTGGAACTGGAATCAGACTTTTCCGGATACAGAAATAGAAATAGAAATCTCATCAACTGGTTTGTCATCATGACATAGAAACAAAGAAATGCAAAAAAAAAAATGAAAAGAGTTGCTGCATTTTAGACTAATAATACCCCATCATTTAAGCAAATTGAATCAGCAAGTAGTAACTATGAATTTACAACAATGCAATACCAAACTAAATTTGGTCCCATACTGTCCAATTTTTTTAAAAGAAAACTAGCAGTTATGTGAAGCTTTTTACAAGGGTTCAAACTCTGAATGCAGAACTGTATCACCTCCTACCATATAAACATGAGAGTAGGACATAACATTGAACTATAAATGACAACAATTATCTATATCACCTAGAACTTACATTCCTCACTCAATTAGTTCTTATAATCACTTCAAAAATCCAAAGGGAAGAAGTTGTCAGGATCATACAATGTCAGTAGCTATATATCAAGTAAATTAGGAAGAAGAGTAGCTTAGCAATCGAAATCTACGTACCTATTATTTTTTCCATTAGCAGATAATCTAGTAATGTTCATCATAACACCTGCAGGCATGCAAAACTGTAAAGATGATCAAACTCAAAGGGTGTTATCACAAGCAATATCATCTCCGTTCCAATTTTGCTTAAGGCAACATTATCTTATACTATAAGCAAAGCTGAAGGAGCCACCTAAGCATGAGGTAGCTCCCACTGTGAAAAATCTTGCACTGTAAAATCCCATATTATATCATAGTTTCCATCTTCTGATCCATTCCTATCTTAAGTCTTTGTCCCAAGATTCTTGCACAAACCTAATCGGATCTCACATTTATGGCACAGCTAGGTGTTTCAACTGAGTAAATTGCCTATATCTATATAGATAACATAATCAATAATCTTCTCAATTCTTAAGTATAAAGAAATCTTAACTTTGAAAGAAACATAGTTTACCCCAAGGCTCTAGGGCAATATTTCCACCCTACCTGAAACAGCTCAATCACTTCTTAAATATGTCATCAATTCCAATACGATGCACTTTAGAGATAGTTTGGCAGTTAAGCACAGGAATGAAATCAATGATTTAGAATCATGAATAAAACAACATAAGCATCGGTAAGTATGCATACGATCAGTAAGAGAATACCTCACTAATCATAAATGACTTCTATGTTTGTGTCTTCTGCTATAAAACCAAGTCATTGAATCAAAAATTCAAGCAACTTTGTGACTAATAATGTTTGATTTCCACTGCCCTACCATAATAAATAGCGTTGTATGCATAAACCTCTGTTTCAAACATTTTTTTTACTGCCTCAAATGCCTATAAGCTCACAAGGTTTCGTTTCATATTTAGAGTTTCAGTCAATGTAACCATTCCTCCACAATATGGTTCACATATAGGAGTGGCAGAAATATAAAAAATTCAAGTCATGGAGCTTAGAGAAACAATTATTGAATGTTTAAGGCTATGATCTTACAGGGGTTCAAATCTACTATGTTTTTTTTAACAAAAACTGTGTACTGATGGCAGAATAAATTATCAGAAAAATACAAAGGGCTAGTAAGACAAAAAAAATCCTACAAGCTTCCATTCTAAAGTTTTAATTTCTTAATATAAGCATTGACGGAGCCTAAATAATTTTCATATGAGACGGCAGAAAAGAAAAAATACAAAAACAAGAAAATTAGTTAAGCAGCTGAAGAGGATGGCAAACCTGAATCTGCAAAACTATATTTCACAAATATTTCATATACAATGCTTATATCATTGGAACTTTAATTGTACAGTAAACAGACATTTTCTATTACTACCTTTGATTAAAAAGAAAAATAAGATAAAGCACTCACAGGGTTCTCAACTAAGGTGGAAAGAAAAGATCATACCTTATTCTGTGGTTAATTTTGAAGAGAATTGAGTTTTTAATTAGAGGCCAAATTTCACTTAAAATCAAATATGAGGGCAAGGCACTATACGAAAGCTATCTGAAAAAAGAGAACAAGGTGCTTTTATTCCTTGTTACCAAATTTCTTCGCAATTATAGGACGGACATCATCAACATCAACCAGAGTCTCTAAGAAGGGAAGCAATGAAATCAGTGCACAATCGGATGGATCATCAAACCAACTCTCAATAGGAATCCCGTTATTTACTTGCAACCTGAAAACCTGAAATCAGCAAAGATGAATTCTTAAGCAATTAGAAGTACAAGCATGGGGAAACTGTTGTTCTTTCACATTTTTCTTTTTCACTTCTAGATATTCCACCCTCTTACTATTTAGTTTGATAGTAGAGAATGCATTTGATGCTGCTACTAGACAAACAACCTCTTATCATTTCTAGGCAGTATTAAGGAGTAAGACGTGAGCAGGGATTCAAATAGCGGACCGCGACCACGATAGCGGCTGCTATATAGCGGTAGCGCCGCCGTCCGAAACCGCTATTGTGGAAAATAACGGTCCGCAATAACCCAATTCATCCGCTATTGTCCGAAACCGCGATAAACGCCGCGACCGCGATTTAAATACCTGGACGTGAGTCCTTGCAACTAATCTTACCGCAAAGCTTGGTTAGGTGGATAATTCTTAGATGAATTTTATGCGTGCCATAACCACAAGAGGTATTTCCAGATCAGATTATTTTTAATGACTAAGACACTCGATCGCTATAGCACCAGTTCACATCCACACAATCTTTGCCATGGCAAAAAATTCTCTGAAGCACATTAGGTTTAAGCTAGGGTGACAATTATATTCTTGACTTAATTTGGAGGCAAGAATGATGAAGTCCATGAAGGGTAAACCTCAAGTGAGTAGGTAATACCTGCGGGATATTATCAATTATAGCAACCTTCGCAAGATCAACACCTAAAACTGTCAAGTCTTTAGTGTAACTTCCATCCGAAAAAATGCAAGATTCACGATAAACCCGCCGAGATATGAACTTTCGATCTGGATCCAAGATGTCAAGTAATTGTTCTGCATAAATGCTTTGGCTTGCTGTAAAGATGATAACTTCAAACATCTCTGCAACTTTCTCCAAAAAAGTATGTAGGTAAGGCCTCTGCTTTACATATACAGTGTGCTCTTTCATGTTGAAAAAGACTGTAAAGGTGAAGTCAGCATCGTCACAATGTTCTAGTGTAGAGTGGACGAGAGTTTCTGCACGTTTCAAAGAAATGGTGATCAAACACTATAGCAATATTTATTACTAATTTGTTTAGAGCAACAAGTAAAACAGAAAAGAAACAAAAGCTCAAATATTTCTACACAAATTGTAAAAGGTCAATGGAACAACCATAACATAAATGCCATCTGAAATTATTCATTACGTGAAGTCATACTGTCCGAAAACATTTTTGCAAACAAAACTGATCAGGCATGCAATCAGCTTATACCCAGAAAGCATTTGAAAAAATCCTTGCAAACCTTCAATCAGCTTATACCCAGAATAAATTTTGCATCTATGGTGATTATGACACACACCCACACACACAACATTTTCCAGAGATTAGTGATTTACCCTGAATTGTTTATGGGACTTGAGATAAAAAGTCCCAAAAGGTTCCGCCAGGTTTTCTATAATCAGTTCTAGCCAAAATCTTGTATTGTCCTCATAGTACATTAGACTCCAAGTTATAGGTTTCATTTAAAGACTTAAATCAGTTTGTTTGATACTCCATTTAAAAGATCACGAGAATTAATCAGTTCATTTGAAGAAATGTCCAGGCAGCAGTAAAGGTGAATGAATGACATATTGCACCTGAAGAAATAAAAGCACACAGTAGAAAACACGCAAGTCTTACCATCCAAATCAAGCACAAGAGTTATGGGCTTCCTTTTCCAAGCTTCTGTTGGAACATTAGCAGGCCGGAAGCTTGATACAACATCAGATAGCTCTGGTAAATTTTTTATAAATGATTGTGGATCAAAGTCACCTGCTTGATCAGAGTCAGAGTTAACATCAGATTCCTGTACGCAGGATCTCATTTCATCAATTGCTAGACATAAACCAGTATTATCTTGAGCCATGATGGACTCCTCATGCAATTGAACATCATTTATATCGTTGGTGTTGACAGTGTCCTCAAGGAAAGGTAGTATCATGTATTGCTCAGCCACATCAAACAGCATACTTGGCTCAGAACACAGGAAATCAGGAAAAGAATAGGTTCCCGAGATGTTATAGTCAACCGCATTTCCATCAAAGGGTATGCTTGCAATTATCATGTCAGATATAAAGAAATCTGACACGTTACATGTCTGACTGCCAAATGAGCTTCTATCATCACTGTCAACAGCTCCAAATGCTGGCAGTTCAGGGTCATCATTACTCCCTACAAAAATTGAGATTGAGATGACTGTATCAAATAATTATCTTAACAGAAACTTGCAACTTCTGGTGATGTGAATGTAGAATGCCTAAATTCCATAAAAATCCTTCCTTCTACTCAGCGTTGAATAAAGGTAAAATACATGATTATAACGTGAAATATCAAATGCACAACCCATTGAATACTAAAAGTTCATGCAAGTACCAATTGCCCCAAAAGCATACAACAAGATTACAAAGAATTTCTTCAACTACGTTTTTTTCTAGCCCTGCTAAGTGGTAACCATATTTTAATGGGCCAAGTAAATTTCCAAAGAGAACAGGAATATTTAAAACTTAATCATTGTGCTTAGACAGGGATTTCAATTAGAAATGCCAAAAAACCGTCAATCTCTAGGCCACAACTGGAGAATGAAAAAGAAATTCATGCAAACCAGCTGAAACAAAGAATCACCTGCATCGTTGTCAATACTTAGTTCACTGTGTATTTGGATTGGCTCCAGAAAAGGAGAGAATATTGTCTCTAAGTTTGAGGCAGATGTGTGCATAGATTCCTGCAAAGTAATGGATCATCATAAATAGGAAACCACGTTGGGAATCAGTCTAATACATGATATTTTCAAAAGGCAGATTAAAAACAAACTAACAAAGAAAGGTCCTGAAAAGTAATAAAAACTTACCATTCCCCCCACAGTTGTAGAATCAACAAAAGTTGGAAGCTGTTTCTCAAGCTCAGAATCGCCTCCATCCAAAATTAGTTGGTGAGCACTGGCTCCATCAGTTTCAAAAACCTGAGAGGCTACTTCTACATTTGATGAATCTATCAAGAACAATCGTAAGCACGTGCAACAAGCTAAAATATCAACATAATATATCTTCTTTCTTAACTCTTTTAAGAAAAGACAAGTTAAAAGCCTACAAACAGAAAGCCTATCATGCATGCATATAAGTAAACAAATGAATGAGTGAATAGCAGTACATTCTTATGCTTGGAAGAACCAAAGAGAGGATGTACTGATGGTTTAACGGCGGGGTATGCATAAATTAGATCCTAATTCCCCATTATCAGTAACTATTTAGTAAATAAATTAATACTTTATCCTCCAAGTGGCTAAAAATGATATATGTACTTGGTCATTTGTTTTCCCTGCTACAGTCAGCTATAGTTCGATGAGCGTGTTACTGCATCATTGACAACTAAATATGGGATAAGGCTCCGTGGCTCTAATTTATTTATTGCAATTTTTAGAACTGCAGTTACACTCAACACATAACATAAGTGGTTAAGTAAATATTTTGCAAAAAGCATCATTTTTCAAATGGAAGGAGACTTGCAATGTGTCACAGGCCAGGCAAGGCAAAGCTTTACACTTGAGCAGATTAAAGCAATGTTTTGAAATTGCTAATTTTAACGCACTCGATTTACAGAGAGCACATAATGTAAAGGTACAAGCAACCAGCAAACAATTTTTTGACCCTGATAATAGGACACTCCAAGAGGCACCTTTAACTCTAACAATTAATATTAGAGAATTATCTACCTTATTCAATGTGGTTGCTTACCATCATGACAATTCTGAATACATGTATTGAGCTCGGCTCCTTGCTGGGAAACCCTAACACGACAGCATGGTCTTTTGCAAATCAAGCTAGACTTCTGACACACGCGAAGACTATTTTTTTTTTCTCTTGAAGAACCCATGCTTGATTTGGTCTTCATTCTTGGAGATGGCATTTGATCTGCAACAGTTATATATACCAAAATCTATATTCCGGAACATCAGTGGGGAAAACCCCCTCCTCGAAATAATCAAATCACCAGCAGAAGCTGCATCACACCAATAGTCAATATAAGAAGCTAATATATTAAAACAGATTGAGAAAGAGGACTACTTATAAATGAAAGAATGAATTTTCAAGCAACATAATTTGTGAGTAAATACAAAACCAAAGAAAAAGAAAGAGAATCAAAAGTCAAAGTCTATAACCCTTTTACTAGAACTACAAAAGAATGCTAAGAAATCAATTCAGAATAACATTGAACACCATAATTCTGAAACCTAGATCTTGATTTTTGTTAGATAAATAGAGGGCTTGCTATAGTCTACCTAGAGAGACAACCCAAAAGAAAACTTGGAACATAAAAGAGAGAGATAACAATAACTCTACAATAAAGAGACCATATCAAAGAAAAACAAATTCTTCAAGTAACCCACCAAAATTGAAGTCAACCCAAGTCTTTTAATCCCATAAAACATCATCAACATGCCTTAATTCCAAAGCAAAACAATAAAGGAAACAGTCAAAAAAACAAAAACCCTCCGCATATTAAACCCTAAACCAGGAAAGACGAACTAAAAAGAAAATTTACCAAAATATTAAAATGAAATTTTGTAGAGCATGGAAATGGAAGTACCTTCTCTCTTTTAGCTATAGAAAGACTTGTGAGTTTTTATTTCGCTATTTAACTTCCACGATCAGTGAAGACAATGGTTGGAGGGGACAAATGTCGGCTTCGATTGGATGATACGGACGGCTGAGATCAAATGTTTCAAGCGGAGTTTGGGCCAGTATAATTCTGCCACGTATGATGTGGGATCAGCTCAAACTGACGTGTTGCCACGTGCAGGTTCGTGGAAAGAAAGGAACTTTTGGGAGGAAATTGTGGAGGGAATTGGGTCTGATATTTCTTTCATAGTCGCGGTTTCTAACGCGTGACTGCACTCACCTTTTACAGCTGTTACTAGTTGTAGTTATTTATATATATAATTATTTAATATACTCACCGTGAAAATTTTTAATTTTCATAAGCACTTTAGTTTTAGGGTTTAAGGACTCAATTTAGAGTGTAGAGTTTAGGGGTTTATGTTTAATAGTTTAGAATTTAGTGATTGTGAATAAAATAGAGTTTATGTTAGAATTTAGAGTTTATATGTTAAAACTTAAATTCTCAACATATTACCCTA